>DWIY01000264.1:0-14899 GCA_018248615.1 Erynnis brizo brizo
GAGAGCCACGGGCGAGTGCAGACGTGTTGCCAGCGCACATGGTGAGGTGCCGAGCCAGTGCAGCGGGTGTATCACAATGAGTACACTACAGGCCATATTATTATTTTTGTTAAGTTTAACCTTTTACTATTTTATTGTAGATGCCGAACATCTGTAAGAGAATAGCAGTTACATCGCGCGGTAACTGGACAGAAGAATCACTTAAAGCGGCTATTCTTTCTGTTAAAAATGGGGAAATGACGATCTACGCTGCATCAAAAAACTACGGTATTCCACGAAAAACATTGGAACGAAGATATAAAAATGAAAATGATAAAAAAGGACTTATGGGACTATCTTCTATGCTTGGAGAACAAAATGAACAAAGACTTGTTTCCCATATAAAAACTATGCAAGGTAAAGGATTCCCATCAACTATTGATGATGTCAGAACAATAGCATTTCATTTTGCAAAGCGACTAAACAACATATCTCACAGATTTAATAAAACAACTGAAAAAGCTGGTTACGACTGCACCGTTTTTAAAAAGAAATCCTGACATTACTTTACGTAAGTCTGAAGGAGTTTCTTTGGCTAGATCTCAAGCTTTGAACAGAGTAGAAGTCGATACTTATTTCAAGTTATTAGAACAAGTTTTGACAGATAATGATCTTATAAACAAACCAAATTGTATTTTCAATATGGATGAATCAGGTTTGCAACTAAATAATCGCCCGGGACACGTGTTAGCCAAAAAAGGATCGAAAGCTGTCTCTACGATTACTTCTACCGAGAAAGGAGAAACTATTACTGTAATTGGATGTTGCAATGCTGAAGGAACTTTTTTACCACCGGTTTGCATTTTTAAAGGAAAAAATAAGAAAGCTGAATTCTCAGACGGAATGCCTCCAGGTTCCCAAGTTTTTATGTCAGAAAAGTCAGCTTATATTACATCTGCACTGTTTTTAGAATGGCTTAAAACCCATTTCGTGCCGAGGAAACCACCAGGCAAAGTCTTACTGCTGTTAGATGGTCATTCTACCCATTGTAACTCGGTGGAAATGTTAGAATATGCAGTTGCTAATGATGTCATATTGTTATCAATCTCAAGTCACACATTGCATTATTTGCAACCTTTGGATAGATCCGTGTTCAAATCTCTAAAAAGTATTTTTTACGAACAATGTATACTATGGATGAAACAATATCCCAGTCGTCGAATCACGAGATTGTCTTTTGGTCTGTTGCTGAAAAATGCTTGGGTAAAAGTTTCTTCTGCAGAAAATGCTATAGCAGGCTTTAAAGCAACGGGAGTATTCCCTTTTAACCCAAGTGCCATACCAGATTATGCATTTCTTACCAGCTCAATAGACATAACACATAATCCGGCTATAAGTCAAAGCTCAATTATAATATCAAGTCCATCCAAATCATCGGCTGCTGTTGATCCAATACTCTCATCTACTGACAAAGAAAGATCTACGCTTGAAGCAACACAAAGTACATCTAAAATGCTATCTACTGTACAAACAATAACATGCACTAATCAATTAATTGAAACTGATGACGACGGTAGCATTAGAGTACCTGATTCTTTTAAAGAAAATGCTCCAACCTGTCAAGTACTTACGACTCCTCGCAAGTCAAATGAAACATATTTGGGAGTTTCTAACGAGGATGACATAGAAAAGCCTGATGAGGAATTTACACCATCTCGTATTTTGAAAGAAATTTCTCCAATACCCCAAAAACTTGTTGAAGCAAGAAAACGGGCAAAGCAAGTGAGTATTCTTTTAACTTCTCAATCTCACATAAATGTAAGAAAAACCAAAGAACAACAAAAAAGTGCCAAAGAAGAGAAGTTGAAAATTAAAACAGAAAAAAGGAGATTAAGACTGATAAAATTGTAGTAGCTTAAAAGCGAAAGGCTGTTCGTAAGATATCAGAAAGTAGCGATGATGAAGAAGAGCCGATACTTTGCGATTCAGACATTGATACAGAAAATGAAGAAGACAACTGTGCTGGATGTGGGGAAAATTATTACACTACCCAGCTCATAGAGGACTGGTTGCAATGTGTGAATTGTTTATTATGGGTTCATGAAAACTGTACTGAGTTTGACAATATGTGCTCAAAGTGTGGGCAGCGGAAGAAAAGAGAAGAGAAGCAAAAATATACAAAAAGAGTTAAGTAAAATACTGGCCATCATCCCCTTACTACTATGGCCATCTCACCCGGATATCTCAGGAGAGATGGCCAAACGAGAGTTACAGTTATGTTTTTTTTATAAATTATTTAGAAGAGAATTTGTTGATTACTTTGTGTTTTTTTATGTTTAAATGATTAAAGACTGATTTAAAATTAAAAATTGAGAAAAAATACGCCTAGTTTGATTTTTATAGCGTCTCATAAAAACTACGGCCATCACCCCCGGACTTACTAAGTAGGTGTGGGTTACTAATTTTTTATTGGTTTTCAAATCACTGTATAAATAAATATAAAACATTTAAGTTTCACTTATTGAAACATTTTTCTCAGGTCATTTGTCTATAGGTACCTACAGAATAAGAAATTGGTTTCATAAGAAAATAAATTTTGACATTATTATACCTACCTATTGCGGAATTTTAAAAATGCAGTTGCTTTTCAAACATTTATGAGCAAAACATGAATAATGTATGTCATTTAAATTTCCCAAGCATCACGCGCCATTTCTCCGGAACTATGAGTTGGCCAAAATTATATCGCGGAGATAGGGGCATCGGGGTAAGATGGACTATTTTATTATTTATGTAATATTTTGCAATTTTTTAAACCGAAGGGTGGATCACCTCACTAAAGGGTGGGCCCGGAATGAATGAGTTTATAGTCCTTTGTAGATAAACATATCAATTTGTTAGTGTTTTGTTGGTGACGTAAATACTCGTATGTGTTACAATTGATGCGTTCACATGGTCTCAGTAGTTCCGATGACTCTTAGCTGGTTACACTCGCTAACGAAGTAATCGACTCTTAAGTGCTCTATGATTTTATTTTATCAGTGGTTCATGCGTTTGTGATTTTAAATCGTTTGGAAATATAGCTAGGTAAGTTATTGCTGGCTTTTTATTTTTTTACCTAAGCAGTAATATATAAAATGAATAAATTTTGAAATGACACAAAAATCTTGATCAATAGGTGCCTAAATATTACCCTACAAATAAATAAATAAAAAAAACTAAGAATACCTCCATATTTTAATAACTTTAAACTAAATCGAAAAAGATATTCACAGATACCTAGGTAGGTAAGTAGGCACCTAGATATTTAAAAACTAAATACCTTATTATAACTTATTTTACTACCATTATATAGAGGTTCGTATTAAAGTATAGGTACCGATCTAGGTACCTGTTATTTCCAATTTTATCCATTTTAAGTTAAATTTGCAAGATTTTTACAGTACCATTTTTAAATGCCTAAGCTAAGCATGTACTCCTACTGTTTACATCCGATACCTGAGACCCTAACGCTCTAAAGATAACCAAACAATCCACCACCATACCGTTCGCGTTGTTTACTTTCCTGATTCTCCTCCAGGCAAATGCATCCGCATACCACTTCCGTAAGAAAAATTAGGAACACACCAGTCTCGCAATCAACGAGCGACTTTATCCCTGAATCGATCGGAAAGCAAGCGAATAAAATCGATTTTCCCCCAAATTGAATAGTCGTAAAACATAGGTAGCCGGGTTTTAATGCCCGGATTGTTTACACGGCGGCGTCACGAGTGTAAACGATTGTCGATAATTGATGATTTGATTTACAACATCACTAAACAACCGGTGTTTGGGCGATCCACGATCCAGCCTTTGAATGAAACGGTACCTAGTTGCCTATTATACCACAGTACCACATTCCGTTCGGTCACGGTTTTCATCATAACTTATTAATATTCCAGTGGGCAGTGGGTATATTAGTCAAACGATTTCTAGGGCACTTCATAAACATTTTTTATCTACCTTTAAAACGCTGATTTTAAACATAGATAATATTGAACCCAAAGAAGTTACGAGTAGGTACTTGTTTAACAAAACAAAAGTACCTATAGTTAAATGTTCATACCTATAAAACATGTTATCATGTCGTTTAAAGGTCAATGCCCATACTTGCAAACGCTCTCATAAACGGTAAGTAGTAGGTACCTAACTAGGTACTATAAATTTCATTCGATAAACAATGGAACAATCAGTGCACTTGTAATGTCAAACTTTTGCGGTAGGGTATGGAGCATTGTGCGCTTGGCTCCTTCCGTATTAGTAGTTTAATGGATTTTTCAGAATTAGTTTAGACTTAGGTACTTTGGTACTTATACAGGAATCACATCACACAAACTTGTTGATCTACCGTAAAACTCGGACTTTCCATTAATTTTAAAGAATTGAGTTTGTGTATTAAAACACCTTTAAATAATTAGGTAGGTGTTTATTTAGGTAAACAAGCTTTAAATAATAAAACATCTATAGATGGACGTTTAACTTTACTTATTAATGTAAATCTACTTAAAAATCATGTAGTTACTTCTTATAATTATTGTAGATATTATTACGTATCTACTAACTTAAAAAATAAAAATAAGAAAGAAAATCATATCCATTTTTGTGTACCTACACATGAATCCAATAATCTACGACGCTACGAAGAGTCAACGCTACGACATCGCTACGCAATCGTTACGTAGTAATAAACTTTTATCACTTGTTCTTTCAAGTATTATTTGACAGTGTTGATGCATTAAGTTGCGATTAATAGATGATTAGTCATTCAACCGCGGGTTTATGGCGGTCTTGTAATAAATTCCGTTTATTGCGTATCAATCACTCCCCGCGAGGAAGCGTAGCTACGTCTCAACATTGATCGGATGCAGTTGAGCTTCATATCTGATATAGTAGTCACGTTTTCACTTAAAAAAAAATACTAGATTTGGAAAATGTTTCGTATGTTGACTAATATTAATTTAGTTTGAGTATTCATTTGTCTCAACCGACAAATTTGCTACGTATTGTATCAATCACTCCCTGAAAAGATTCGTAGCGCTTGGTTATAACTTATTCATGATTGTAAAATGGCTATTAACCACTTTGAATTCAGTTTATCGGTATTCATATAATAATATCGTAACCAATAGATGTGCCTGCCTACTTAGAATTTTAGGTTATTTTTTTACAATTTAACGATCTTTCACGTGTATGATGTGTAATTAATTTATGTAACTAACACCTATGTCAGTTACATAATGCTGTCTATGCCAGATAATACCTAATAATTCTGATAACTGTATGGACAGACATATTACTAAACATATTTTTGGATTTTCAATACCCAAAATATAATTAAATGTAAGTAGAATGACTGTAATTAAAATTTATTAACCATTCTGTCTAATAGGTATGTCTTAAAATATTTTGTACTATGTTAACTACCTGTTACCAACTACTCGTAAGTTTACGCAGGAGCTGATCGAAAAGCCATAGGTACCTGCCCGTTTTGGAGTGGAGTCGTAAATTATGTGTCATTAATATTTGCAGCTTAACTTACCATAAAGTGAAGTGGCGACCGAGGTCCCGGCATTTGCTAGTAAAACGTGCACTTAGTAAAGATTACCAGATACCTACGTGGTTGTAAATAACCGGCGTTCCAGCTCTACCTCCTTGGAGGTTTATTTATGAGTGGAGGAAAGATTTCTAAACGTCAAGATGGAGTGTCCGGTTTAGAAAATTGAGCCATATTAAGCTTACTTTTAAGTGCTTGTTCTTTTATAGAAACACTTTATCTGGATATAGGTACCTACCTATAGAAATCTCTGCACAAAAGTTCCCATAGGTACCCACATGATTTACCTTCGATGAGGCTACAACTAGGTATACAACTATTTCATGTGTTCAATACGTGTAAGAAATTAGTAATATTTTATACACAAATTATGTAGAGTTTATCATAATACCTACCTACCTAAAAGTGTCTCTATATACGTTAACTATAGTTAACGTTTGATAGAGACACTTTTCTGGGCAATGTCTAGTTATATGAGCATACTTATAGGTAGGTACCTACCTTCCTTTAGTTTTGTTTTATGTCTTAATAGTTAATAAGTACCTACTTACTTAGTATTTGGTATATACCTAATAAGACAGATTAGGATTAGACTAAATTGTTAGAGGAGACCCGACCCTGTAGGTAGTGGGTCATTAATTAATGGGTTACTGTCAATAAGACAGATTCCCTTTAAAGTGTCTCCACACTGACGTGGACTTAGACAAAAATATTGTACTTAAATAAATAATTTTTTTACTATTCTTTTTTTCCAGATTTTTTCAACATGGTATAAAAGGAATACAATAAAAAAGCTGCAACGTCTTGCAGCTTATAAGGTTAGTACCAACAAACAATAGTAAGTATCTATGTACAATAAATGCATAGCCTACCTAGTGTCTATATTTTTTAAACAGTAGGTAAGTGCCTCTTCAGAAAAAAAAATTGATATTATTTAGATAAATGTTAGTAGGTAATACATAGTCGAATGTAACTATTATTTATTTATTATTGTTTTGTTTGTCATTAATCTCTTTTCATAACTACCACAGATAATTCTTATTATTCTCAGATAAGGATGAAATGCTTCCGACATTTCTATAGATAGATCCGTCATCATAAAAATATTGCAATATGTTCGTTCCAATGCTGACCTATCCTGCATCAAATAACGAAAGCTCCGCCATTCTACTTTTAAAATTTCACTCCCCTTCAAAGATTAAAAGAATCCAATCTCCTATCAGTTGCTGTCAAACTCTTCTACACTCCACGAGTGAGAGGGATAGATTGAAATCTTGCTTCTCTCTTTACTTGGATCCGCTATAATGAGTGTAAGAAAGACAGCAAATATACAATCATGGCGGCGGAGCTTGGAGAGCGGCCACGGTAGTAGCTGAAATTCTTAAGCACACATTTAAAAGCATACATGTGTGCGTTAAATCATATTATTCATTGGGGAGGGTGATGGGAACAGTAGCTGTAAACATTTGGTATAAAAGTTATTTTCAGTGGTTTTAATCAATTTTTAATTTAGTCACTTAATTGTACTTAGATTTTATTACTTCTTCAGTGGAACATTTACCTTCAAAACATCTTAGTAGTTTTAAAAACATTTAATTTTATCCATTTCAATTTTTAATAAATAAAGGTGCTTCATAAATAATGCTTTACAATGTATTACAAACGAACATATTTTTAAAAATATTGATGTACTTAATAAAAAACTTAATATTCCTTTTAACAATCGGGATAAAAATAAACCTTTATTAATTTAAATTATTTAAAAGTTTCAATATTTCTGAAGTTCTTATACTTACGTATATATCAAAAAAATACTTCAGACAAAATTGCAGTATTTCTACTGTTAGGTAAATGCTATTTAGGTAAAGTTAGCCTACTTGTAGAGTTCATGATATTAATTCGAAAATTTATCTTTATTTATAGAACATAAACAGTTGACAGCATCTGACTTTCCCGCGCCCTTTTTATAAGAACGTTCATAAGTTCATCCATATGCCCACAGATGGCGCGTATTCCAAAATAAATTTAATCGTAGAAATGGTAGAGATGTAGAGAAAATTTTAGTTGAATTTTCAATTTAATTTATTTTTTATTAGTATATATTTTGATTAACATTTGATTAATTTTTAGGCTTAATTATTGTTTAAAATAGTTTTATATCTTTCTCCATAAATTAGATAACATAGCTGCATTAAGCACATCGTTCGAAAATACATAGATAGTTATTTAATATTTATCCTGTGATATTAATGTTATTAAGTCTAATAAAGTCAATATTTAATTTTATATTCATCTTACATAATATCTACAACATGAATTCTTAGATCGGTTGGAAAAGAAATTCTTCAAATGTAATTCCTGTAGGTGCTTACATGTTGCGCTACGCAATGTAGAGCAGTAGAGAGCTATATCCTTAAAGTGCATGAAGCTTATATTAGTTCAACCAATTTTCAATAGGTGGCGCTGTTTCCTATAACAATTTTATCAAAGTTTCGAGGGTTGAGAATAAAAAGTCATGACGTATAAAGTATCTAACTACTACTGTGCTACTACCAAAGTTGTTTTGTTGCAACTTCATAATTCGTTTCATAATTATATTTTATTTACAAATGCAATGCAATGACTATATTATATTCGGTGTATTGTAAGTAACTAAGATAAAAACTCAAACTAATACCTTATAATATGTTATACTTAGATAGGATTATTTATTCGAATATGATTAATATGTAATCAATTAGATATTAGCTTTGTGTCTCATGAAAAATTGTGTTTTCCTAAACATTTATTTTTCCAAACTTGTTTTAAACATATTAAAAACTAAACCTTTAGCAACAAAGTTAAAAGCTTATTTTAAAATATAAGTACCTACGTGTTATTTCATCTATTGGTATGATAATTTCTTTTATAGCTCTCATACGAACACAATAACAGCAATAGTTGCGCAAGATTCTAAGAACGCGGTGACCCAATTTGTGTAAAATTCAAATCAGTTTTTTGCCTGCAAAGAGAAAGCGCAGTCAGTTGATAGTAACAACAGTCAGTTTAGTTTAGAATTTGAGTCGTGAGAGTAGTGTGATTCAAAATGTTTAGTGTTTATATCAGCTTTGTTTTAGTTGTAAAAATTAACGTGGATGTAAACATGTCGCGGATGTGCCGCGACGGCGACTGGCTGAGTTCCAAGTGTTCGGCACCGAAAACCAGATGGCGATGGCGTTGGAAAACGGTATGGAATCCTGTTTTCTATGGCTTCGTGCCTAAAAAATGTATCGAGTAGGTACATGAACTTGAGTGGTACGACTTTGTAAATACAGTTTCTGGAGTCGAAAAATATTTGGGTAACTTTTTCATTCGATTATACATTTTGTGTAATCTTCCATGTTGAGGAATAAACCTTGAACTATTTTCTTGCACAGGCAATAGTGCGAATGACGACAGTGCAATATATTCACTATAAATAGCCACTCAGCAAACATAAGAGTTGACGGTTTAAAGATATGGGCTACTCAGAGTTATTCCCAAATTAATGATGCACACACGTAAATAAAAACAAAAACGAGGAGGAATGTTAAATTTTTGAACAATTTACGACATTTCAGTGCTTTAATGTAATAATTTTGTTATGATAATCATAACATATAAGATAACATTTTATATTTTGAACGAAAGCAGTTATCTATTACGTTTACCGTTCTCTGATTAATGTCTAAAATACTGTTTATATAATGTAAATACACAGTAATTATCTAAATACCTAAACTGTTAGGTACTATGAGTATCATTCTTCCTTAAGGATCCTTGATTTACCTACTTTTGCCATCACGCCATCTTGGTCAAGAGATTATTTGGTAAACTCCATTTAATTTAAACAATTCTAGGTAGGAACCTACTCGTAATATTCCTTTTACAAATCAACTTATATCCAAAGTTATTACGAATTCTTTTCTTAATGGTTTTTTAAATTAAATTATACAGTTTAAGTAACCGGTCTCAGATCTTCATGTGTGGTCCTCGATGACATTTATTGGATACCTGTTTCGAAATATCTTCATGAACCAATTTTCATGTACCTACCTACTTAATTTGTTTTTACCTGCATCATAATACCTGCGAAGCAATAGTAAACGATATAATTTATTAAATATGTATAAATTAAATTTTGAAAATATTAAATTGTAAAAATATAATATATAATATATTTAAAACACAAAAGATAGGTTGCCTACTTTGAAATTGGTTTTATGATTAGTTGAAGACAATATAATTTTATAATTAGTTTGATCAAAGTCAGAGAAATACTTTAATACTGCCTTATTGTTATAACAACAATAATATAACACCTACTTGTAATAATAATTTAATAAAAAAGTTGTCTCGTTTATTATGGTCTAGTTTACAACGCACTTATGGACGCACTTATACTTATACTTACATTGACAGGCAAAGTAGGATCAAGGTAAGGATTCAATCGATCCTATTATAATCTTTATCTAAGGAGTAGCTACTTACCTTCCTACCTACATTGTTTGAACTATCTTCATAAACTTTGTATCAGCTAATTATCGTAAATAGGTTGATTTACACGTGGAACGAGTACCTACCCACAGTGGTGTTACTTTAAATAAGTAGGTATTTGCATATTGATATCTACTACTTAATGTAATGAGGTAAATGCATTAACACTTTTATTAATTCACGATAAAATTTCGTTACCTTATTTTAATATTACGAGTACCTACGTATCTATCTATATATTGGATATAGTTTTTAAAGAAGAATATAAAAAATTGGAAATTATAGTGTATTATAGCGTTTATAATCAACTGCTTGATTCTTGAAAACTCTCATATTTTTTTATGTTGGTAGATAGATTTAATTTCAAAAACGAGAAATTTAATTACATTGAAAAATCAGATGGACGCAAAGATACCTGTGTAGGTATAAATGTTTTTCTATGAAGCAATCTTGTTATCGGTAAGGGTAATGAGCTCTACATGCCGTGTCATGCTCTATATCACCCCAGTTGTCAGCTCTATAATGAGTAGGTAGATTCACAACTGATTTATAGCGCTGAGTTTAATAGAGCGAATAAATTATAAGCTAATTAACCATGGATTATGTTTCATCGTGCAAATTAAACGGGGCTATTATAAGGTAGGTGTGGATAACTCTATCTGATTGTCATGTACCTCTTACCAACTTATTGCTATATGCTAGTAAGTGACCCAAGTGTAATAATATGTTAAACTATCATAGTGATGTCATTAGCGATTTTATTCTCATTTGATGCTGAAGTCCCTGCGTTAATATGTTACTTTAAATTGCCATAATTGCTTTAATAACTATAACCTTTATGAACAACAGAGCATTAAGATATCATGAGGCAGTCGGAGTGCCTATTTGTATAGGGCCAGTGAGAAGCCAGTGAGACTATTCGAGAGGGCGAGCATCGCGGGTGTTCTCAATGTGAAATATGTGTCCGGCTGACTCCAGCTAACGAAGCTTCGTTCGGTTTACGGCCACCGTTAATAAGACCGCTGGCGTTCCACTTTGCCTTACTCGGATTATATATTTACTTTTAATAAGAAAACAACAGAATGACTCAAGTAATGTTTATAAAATTTCCTTTTTGTACGTTCGTTGATTGGTTGTTTGTGCAACGTTGATTAGTGTAGTGTTAGTGTACCTATCCTCCGATATGATACTGAAGTTATACCTACTATACTGTAGGTACTTACCTATGTCATAAACAATCGTACGCCAAATGATACAGAACGTTAATTTTAAAATATAAGAATACGTAAAGCAATTAATATTTTAAGTATGTTAGTAGGGTAGGTATCATTGACAAAAGATTTTGAAATAATTTTCGCCCAATTACGTATTACGCACGTAACGTAAAGTTTATCTGTATATTGTGTAAACTTCTTAACTTTTACTGCAAAATTTTGGTTTATCTTACAAACCTACCTATTACTTTACCGGTTTAATTCGGAAGTTCACTTCAATTTAATTGAAACAAATTGGTTTAATTTCCTGTCTCGACACTTAAACACGCGATTGCACAAACGTACTCGTTTGATAGCAAAGAGCAGGTACCTACCTAAATGGGAAAATCTGTGGGTTTTATGTTTTTATTAGGCGCCAATACAAACGGAGAATCAGGGGTAGGTATCTAATGTTATCCTGTTTGTAAATTGTACCATTCAATTTAATACCTACGATATTTCGGCCAGATTTTTACGAGTTTCCTTACAAGAGGGGTGTAAGTGAAAACATGACCGGAAGCGGGGAAATCCATGCAATAACAATAACTCATACAGTTTCGCGCACCCCCCGCTAGATGGCGCGCCGTGGACATAAGTAATCCATTTATTCTCGGGGCGCACTTTATGTAGCGAACTCTTAAGCAACGCTGTTATATTGTTTTATATTAATACTCTAAGCTAAATATTGTTTGTTCGTGCTCTTAACTACGTCTGGGAGATTATATGAAGAGAGACTTTTCTTTTACACCGCTCACTACCACATTTCTTACTAAAGTAGGTATACATACCTTACCTACTAAGGTAACGAATATCTAGTACCTATTCCTAAATAACAGCGTACGTAGTTCTTAAGAACTACCAGTAACTAAGAGTAGGTAATTAGGTACATAAATTATAGGATTATAGGTACTAGCTATTTAAAAGAGGAACAATTATTTTTACACACCTACCTATTGTTTCATCTATATATCTACCTACATAAGAAACTAGCAAGTCTAACCATCATCTAGCTTAAATAAGTACCTATCATTAAAACGACTTCATCTTTTACCTTACTACTCCCAAAGATTTATGATTGAGATTCCTATTTGAACAAATTTAAGTGACATTCCTGCTTTAAAACGAATGAAAATTAAAAAGTATAATTTCTCGTCAGTAAGTAGGTACGAAATACCTAAAAACTTTTCTCCAAGGAATTTGTCAGTTAAAGTTCTATGAGCGAACACGTCAGCGTTTCATCTAAAGCGAGCAAGAAAACGTTTTGCCGACGAAGACATCTGAAGAATTCGTCGCCATTATCTGAGCGGAGCGGGAATCTGCAAAGTTTCTGAGCTCCGTGGAATCTTGCGGATGAACGTTTTAATTAGATTTTCTCGGGAATATTTTGTACCTAATTGCCGTCGGCGGCTCCGAGGAATTTTGCCTTTAATTATTCATAAGTAAGTACCTTTCCTTAGCTTCACATCCAGTGTGATAGTACTACTTAAGATTAGGTAGGTAGGTATTATGATTTTATGATAACTATCTAAGTAACCACAAGCCATCTTGACTGTATTTTCCGAAAGAAATTGTTTTTGTCGTCCTATTTAACCTAATGATGAATAGAGATATTATTATATTATATACCCCTTATGTAGGTAGGTATAAGAACGTAGAAAAAGTTTTATTAGGTAGACTATCTAGAGAAACTTAAACGCAGAAGGCTTCAGGCTTCTTCTAACCTACCTCTTCATTAGTAGGTATTGAATTCCACCTTCCTATATTATACGTAGCTTTTTTTTTTTATTGAAGGTTACCAATTAACAAAGAAAGTTATGAAACGTAAAATGGCCTTAACTCCTACCTTATCTGAAAATTTATTTAAAAAGTTTTAATAACGTTCATTAAATAGATAAAATTAATCTTTCAGAATAACCTTAACTTTAATTAACTAAAATTGTAAGGGAAAGCTTTAATTCATCTCACAAAGTTATACCTATACCTACGAGTAAGTATGTAAATAAAATGCCGCCGGGATGTTTCGTAGCTAATGAGGATAGAGCCTAGGGATTGCTTTTGATTGTTTGCTCAAATATATTTTGCTTTGTTTCTATATTTAAATAAATCTTTGCTTATATTATATTATTATAGATTACTTGTTTAACAAATTATAGAAAGAAAGGGAGATCTCACATTGTTATTCGGAGTAGGTATAGGTATATCTTAATAGATTCATTATGTGGTTCTTGAACGTAACTGCGTACATAGGTAGGTACATAAGTTTCAAACTAAAATTAAATTTCACATTTTAAATTATTTCTAAATTAATAAGGTATGTAAACGACATTAATTTGAAAGTATTAATACCTACTCTTGCCATATATTTCTTAGTTAAGATACCTCCTAACCTTTTGTAGGTATATAGGAAGGTTATTTTAACTAAGAAGTTTGGAGTGATTTTCTTTAAATAGCCACGTTTGCCTGAATGAAAGAGTTCCTTAGCTGATAGTATCGGGTAACAATGAAAGTTTTTATTAGCCAAGTTCCGTAGCGTAAATTCGAACCGTGTCTACTTTTCCAATTTAGGAAAAGGCAGCAGTAAAATCTCTTAACTAAAACTTGCTTTCTGATTTTTATTCTTATTTTAGGTATGTACCTACAGAGAGTAACCTTGCATTTTGTATGAGAAAACGTGGCAAAGAAAAAAGCAAATGTGCATAAAATTAAATAATGATTTCTATTTTCCTCAAATTAAAACCTTTTGTGAAGGAAATAATTAACCTTTTTTTCTTTTGACTATTGAAAATTAAATAACCATTCAACGAAAGGTGAGTGCAATTAAAATCCTACAAAAAACATGTTTTTTATTTTAATAATAGGTATTAATATGGTCTGCAAGGTAGAATTTACGTGTAAAATGCAATAGGATTGTTTTACCAGACACCTGTGTCAATTCCCTTGATATAATTTTGAACAGGAAAGCATTAAATTCGTTTTGCTTACAATATAATCCGAAACGAAAATGGTGTGTCAGCTGAGGTTAGGATATCGTTGCACCGCGTGCGATATTAATATTTACTGTGATATTAGCGAGCAAAAGACAATATTATTTTGACATTAAAATTAACCTTTAACTATATTGTTTTTGTAGGACGTAGATAGTTATGTATACAAATTAAATTTCTTGTGTGTTGATAAAAGTTTTTTCTAGATCTAATAAATAGATAAGTAAATTCTTATCTAACCGCCGCTTATTTCTAACAGTCTACGCAATCAGGGCAAACAAATTTGTTATTATAATGTAATATAATATGTACCTACCTACTTTCATTAAGTGTACTATACAAATGACCTGGTACCTAATGAATAAAAGCTTTTTTCATTAACTTTATCCAACTAAAGGATGTCTTTGACTTACTTTAACAAACTAATAGTAAAATTATTGATTGCATGCGACTCAATTTTAACTATATATTTATCGTTACTTATGCTTAAATTTGGTGAAACAGATAATAAATTGGTAAGTTATCATCACTGGTAGGTTCATAACTTGCAAGATTTTTATTCCTTCTATGCTTTT
>DWIY01000265.1:0-14874 GCA_018248615.1 Erynnis brizo brizo
ATTGATCAAAATGCCCTGTAAAACCAATTACTAACCCATATTCGTGCAAATAAATGATTTTGATTTTGATTTTTGAATATGTTACGTTCGATTTAGATCAAAGGGCACAGAACATTGTGAGTAAGCCTTCTCAAGTAGTAGTAGACTCAACTGTCGCATCAATGAGCAGCTACTAATTAACATTTTGTTAAATGTAGAGCGATGTTGTTCACTTGTTTTACCTGTTATCGCATATTTTATAAGCCCGTCAACCGTTGGAAAATCCATTGTTTTAAAGTAGACCATTAATTTAATTGATGATTTCATGTGTTTAACGTGATGCTATACGTAATTTATGCGCGTATTTAAGCTCAATTTAACATGCTTAACCGGCTCGCCTACAATTAATTATACGGTAATACGTCAAAACGAAAAAATACATAGGATGATGAATAATAGCCTAATCTGCATTCGAAATGTAGTCAAAATTCTCACATTTTTAGGAAATCATCTATCATAGAACCATATCGTGCCGTGGCCCGTCCACTGTGGTGAGTATTGAGAAGGTAGTTCTCGGAACGTTGCGAAACGCCGGTGCATAGGAATAGTTAAATTTATGGACGCACTTAGATTAAAGATTACGTCCCGTGAGTGGCCATGTGAAAAGGTTTGCGTGTTCTCAATCCCTACACGTGAATTTACACCTTATTCCCTATGTATTAACTACTGCTATTCTATGAAAGAATCGAGCCAGCTTAACAAAGGATTTGCATACGTTGTGTCGGCGGGATTTTTTGCCAGGAAGCTTTTTGTCCAGACTCGGAATCCGAAAATCAATCATTGGAACCTTTAGAAATCGCAGCCGTCTACCTCGCTCCACAAAATTTTATTGCCCACCGCCAATTAAGTTTTGTAAAAAATAATTTCTAGAGCCGATAGAAATGGAATCGGAAAAAACATTTAGTTTCAAATTTTAACACTCGCGCGCGTCCCGTTTCACGCAATCTCGTGATAAGAATTTTGTTTTTTTTTCTTAGAGTCTTAATTTAACCATTGCAATTAACATTTCAAGCGTTTTTGTTTCATCGAAATCTTGAACTTCCCGTCAGAACATAGTCCAGCGGCAGTAACTAACAAAGCGTGATCCGACGTGACTATTAACGAGCGCCCTCGCGCTTTTTGCCACCAGTTATGGAGCTTAACTCGCTGTTGCAGGGTTCAACTTATAAATGTTACGTTTACAATAATAATAGCTAATCAGACTTTCTCCGTACAGTCGGCCGCACAGCTTGACGACTCCAAATAAAGGCCTCGGCTTCATGCATATTCATTTTGACCGGTGCGTTTTTTGCGAGCCAGGTAGCATAGAACGCACTGTACAATTTAAACCTTATTCCCTTGTGTTAAAGGTGGTGTTGTGGTATGTAAATGGTGTGGTGTGGTGTGGTGGGTACCTGGCCGGTGGCTGCGGCAACAATAGGAACAATGCCGCCGCTAACGACGTCGTAAACCTGCGACACACGATTTGCATGAACACTGGACGGTACGAAACAATCAAATAACCTTGTTACCGTTTCGTGTTTATCTTAAGTCTTATAGATTATACTGAAGAATTGCTCAAGATTAGTGCTTGCAATAAATTAATTAAAATAAGCTGTAACATTTTGCAACTACAGTTTTAATATTGAAAAACTGTATTGAAGTAAAGGTGACTTACATTCTCCTATTTTAAATGCCTTGGAACAAATAACTCTCCTTACGATTCAAGGATGTCAACGAACGAACAAAGTTTACATTAATAGAATTTAAAAGTAATAGAATGGCAAGCTATATTAGCAAAATAGATTTATAATGCCCTCGTAGGCTTCACAGGCCCTTAAACAAACCTGAATTTGTGCAAATAAACGTTATTGATTCCTTTTCATGTTATAATATAGTTTTAAATCAATATTGTACGTTATTTAACCTGTGTGTAAATGAGTTAATCTGTGGCATACGCAAATGCATCACGAGCACACACTCCCGCGCCGAGACACGCACTTCCGCGCCTTGCGAGAGTTTTTTCTCTCCCGTAGAGAATGCATTAGCTAGCGTGGGTGGAAGCAGGCGTGAACTGTAGCACGTGTATGAACTGTCAAACAAGCGAATATTAATGTGTAAACATTATAAATTGCAATCAATAACGCTAACTTACTTTATTTATAAAATAGTGTCATAATAATTAACATTGACATGGTCCTCAATGATAGCACATCACTTTCTAATACACGAAAAAAACGCCATCTTTATCTTCTTTGAATTGGACCCATCAATGTGGACTATATAAGCAGTCATCAAGTCGTAAAAAATATCCCGTGTAAGAAGTTATCCATTAGGTATCTTCCCCTCAAAACATCTCGGTTTTAAATATTATAATTTAACTAAAAGCAAAGTAATTGTTACCGATCCATGATACGAGTGGGTATGCAAAGTTTTAGGTAATTAGTTAAATTAGAAAACTCAAAGTGGACGAATAAACATAGATAGATAGTAACAGATATAGGATAACCAATAAGCATAATTATTGAAAATATTTCTAAAAAGAACATATTTGGTGTCATCTGACGAAGAAACGTCTTATACCATACGCTTAGGTACTCTATAGCATATTTATGCATACTCTAAGCTCCCCATTGCTCGCAAGTGTTGCAAATAAATACTAATAAATAAATAGTTCGTCGTATGCAACAACGCCGACTATGCATTGGCTATTATAATAGATAACTCGCTTTTTACTTTCCTTCCCATAAAAACATGTTTGTTCTGCTTTCGGTCAATGATAGGGTTATTAAATTTATGCGACTTGTTTAATAGCCTATATCTTTAATCTATTACATGACATCCGGTATTTTATAGTGAAAATATTAAACACTTTAGACGACTCTACATTTATAAATACCCTTTTTTTATATGGGACATTCTTTACTCAATTCTTTCAATATTTCGGTCATACCAAGGGCTTGCTGTACGAAAAATGTCAAAAAGATAGTAATTATTTCTGAGTTCGTAAGTGGGTACATTGTTACTGATGGAGACTTAGTTGGGCGTCTCAAATAAAGTATCTCCGGCAACCCTATGAAACACAAGAAATAAAGAACATGCACAGGTTAAGAGGGTGACGGAAGGATACCTCTACCTACGAAGTGCACTATTGTACAGCAAAACCTACAGTTCGTCAATGAAATTCAATTAAGTACCTACATACAATTATACCGTGCGTCATCGTTATAAATCGCAGACGGACCATTTCTTCAGTGTTTGGTAATTGTCGTCGCATTCCCGGTCGGGTCGCAAAAAGCGGCCCCTCGGCTTCCCTGGGAACCGCGGTGGACTGGCGGCTGGCGACTGGCGGCTGGCGGCTGGTGACCTGCGGACACCACCTGGAAACTCCACATTAAATTTAACTTTTTTACCAAGTAACGGTTTGATCACTTAATCTCCCGAGTCCCGACCGATTTCGAGCGAATTTCGAATTGATAATTTTGTGTCGGTAGTTTCATAAGAAGGTAATCGTATCGAAGTACATTTTTAAACAACGAGTAAAAAGAGGGCTTAAACAACAAAAGTAGATATAGTTAATAACTTATATCCCTATCGCGACTCACTTTTTAATTTAATCATACGCCCAAAAGGCAAATCCACGTTAAATTTCATTGACTAGATATTTTTAATCAAAAGTCGATCTAGGTACCTACTACGCTAATATTTTAACTTAAATACAAACAAAACACTTATTTAAGTATTTTATCACCAACCTCTTAAACAGTAAGCCTAAAGTATGTAACAAATTTTATTTCACACTTTTTTGAAGTCGATTTAATTTGAAAAATATATTTTTGATTATAATATCATCCGTTACACTTTAAAGGCATCGAGCGCATCATAACTGACATTGACCCGTTACCATCGGGGGACGGGAATAGACCCTGGCTCACGTGAGGTCCCGTTATCCGTCTGACATTTGCACCGAAGGGGTGCATAACTAGCTCGCACCCGCCACCACGCGCTACCACTAGCCACCACTAACCATTCACCACCACTCGGCGCATGGACGCGGGTGAGTACTCATCTCTACTTTCCCTTAATCTTTGACCTCGGATAACCTTTACGTGTAAACTATAATTTATCAACGTCAATAACTTGGCTCTTTTTCACGGTGCGTCTAAACGGTGACGGGTATTTACGTGTGCGGGTCGCTGTTTGATTCGCTTTTGCGAATTTTTAAAATCAATTTAGCATTTTAACGTTTTTAATAACAAACAATCCGTTAGAACATCTTTGTTATTAAACATTCCAAAAGTTTTATTTTCGATCTAGTATTTTCTGTCATCTCGTCTCTTCATTCCTAGATCTGCTGGATTTTTTTTGCAGAAATAGGCAGTATACATTTTTCTGATTTTATATCTTGTCCAATTTATCGTGAACAAAACCATAAAATAAATAAACTTTCTTCAAAAATCTCGTAACCAAGTGAACAGTGTCCAGTTTTTTAAAGAAAAACTTTTGTTTATAATCACATTTCGTTGAATTAGGGATATCCCAAAAAAGCAATTACTGTTCTTTGTAGCGGGGAAAGCGGTCGCCACAAAAAATCATTCCGATTGGTACGTGAGGCAAACGGAACACTTTCTAATTTATTGCCAACAAAACGTTTAAAAAGGCCCAAACAAAATATTCCTCAACAAATTGCACAACCCCGCTTAGCTAACAATAAACCCCGCAACACTCGTACTGTTAACTGCAATAAAAGAAAGCTATTTGAATATTAATTTGCCGTTATTGGGTGGATTTTACAAGTAAACAATAATTACTTCTATATGGTAGTCATAAAGCTATGTAAAGGAGAAATGTACTGTTTGTTTACAAGGTTAAAGTTGTAAAATCTTCCTTTCATCGTCCCTTTTTTAAAGACCTTGAAGTTTGTTATAAATAGTTAACTGTAGTTCACTAATTAATAAGTTACTTTAACTTAAGATCTAAAATAACATTACAAACATACCTAATTATGAAACAAAATATTATTATGTAAGTTTTTTATAAGTAGTTTCAGTGTCAACCAGGTTACCATCGAATACTTCAAAATAGTTGTAGGTACAAAACGTCCCTAGGATTTTTTCATATAAAAGAGTATTTGTTCGGAACATTAAATAAAGTAATTTAGGAATTACAACTATTAAAACATAGTATTAAATTCACATATTATTATTATACGAGGATGCGTAATAACTTTATCGTGCTGCTCACACAGCGGCCGAGTTTGACTCCATAAACTAGGTATAACCGTAAACTCTAAGCTAAATAACCCTCCTTTTTGCTTCGCCGTGGTCGGGTAAAAAGCAGAAAGTTCTTTCTATCGTTAAAACAATACCTATAGTATTGTTAAGCTTTTTAAACAATCATAATGCAATATTCATATAACGGAGAAATGCCCAAAATTTCGCTGCTACCTGGTCGCCCTGTTTAAGGTACAACAGTCAAAGAAAGCCATTCAACGAAAATTGCACATTTTACGGAGTTCTCAAACAACTGTAAACTGTAATTTAGTTGTAAAACACTTACGAGTAGGAACAGTCGAAAGTTTCGGATGCATTAACACGCAATACGTTTCAACCTGCCCTCGGAGTGGCGCAGGGATCGTAAACATTTCTCGGTGAATTTATACCTCTGAACGGGTCGCTCGACACTGTCTCGGGGTAGCATATGCAGCCCCACAGATGTAGATCTAAATAGATAACGCAAATTAGCCCATAGGTGTGAAGACTTGTGGCACCTTTACCAATTCTTTACTGAGACAAAACAAGAGCGATTGTAATCTTATATCAGCGAGAAGCCGAACCAAAAGTGCCACTAACAATAATATGAATAGTAGTAATTATTTATCATCATTCGGATCGATTCGAACTCATCATAATGCTTACGAGTAATATGGTGGGTTATTGGATTGGAATGATAAATTATAATTTCTAGTGTAAATAATGGTGGAGTGCTTCATGCATTGCGCAAACTTTTCAAATATTTTGACACGGGCACCTACCTCGCACTTCCATTTGCGTGATCTATTTAGATCCATAATTTATTATCAGTGTGCAGCCCCGACTGACCTTTCGGTCCCGTTGCGCCACCTGCGCCCGGCGCGGGCGGTTAGTGTCCCGCTATACCCCGCTATACCCCGCTATACCTCGCATCCCCTAACGGCATGCTATCGCCCCGTCTATCTTACTCGCAACTCCGTCCGAATAATTAACACTCACATTTCTATGCAATTACTACCCTCTAATTGTACCGCGTAATTACCGGGCGGGACCTAGGTCCCATACAAATTCTTACCTCAACTCATTGACAATGGAAATGTGAGGAACCTACTCTAGCATTCATAAATTCATTTCAGACGATAAACACCGGTTGGTATTTAAAACGAACTCGATGTCGCTATAAAAAATAGATTACAGCTGCTATATCGGTAAAAGGTTCTTTAAAACTAAAGTGAAATTGCATATCGCGTGTGGCGATACGACGGTGTTCCTTTCATTGCTATTTATTTAATTTATAGGCGCAATAAAACGCGAAAATGAGTTTGAGTAACCTTATACGAATAGATATGTGGGTAACAGGATAACTAGGCGGTAAAAGCAAACGGTGTAAGCTCGGTAGAGCCATTAGAGTTCACCCTGTAATGTTAATTGCTCTACCGATAAAACTATATGTAAAATTTAAAGGCAACAGATTAGTTAAGTACAACAATCATTTGTCTTATAACAATCAAGTAATATGATATTTGCACTGATCGAAGTTTGCAATAGATATTTTAACATTTTGCCTGTCCAACAACACAACATTCACCTGTAATATCCGAACAATAGGTACTTATGTATCATGGGTAGGTATCATATATCATGAGCATTGATGGGTAGAACCTATGTATCACCTGTGACTCACGGGACAGCAGGTTAAAGTTGTTCACGATAGCACGCTTTGTGCTGCTTAGGTGTGCACCGAGCGTAATGGTGAATATCTGGATAGGTTATTACAGGGAGCGCGCCGCCATTACGCACTCACGTGACGATTAGTGAAATGGACGCCGTTAGGGCTGCTTACTTATAAAAATATTTACCCCTGAAGGTTAAGTCAAGAACCCCTAGAATCTTCTAAATGTTGATGATCAATGGAATGTTGGACAGGCCGGTACAAATAACACATGATTACGTAAGAGATTTTTAATTTTTAAGTTATTATTCCCTGCTTATATTGAATATCAGACAAATTCTTATTTGAAGTAAAAGACGAAAAATTTATAAATAAAAAAATTGGGCTATCTCAAAAAAGAAGCCATTAAATTACCTGACGAACATAAAGCGTCAAAAAATCTACATCCATCATTATTTTCCCTTTTTTTGAAGTAAACCCTAGCCTAAGGCAACCCTATCGCCAGTAATGCGCGGCTGTGGCACCCGAGTTCACACGATCGATCCAATATCATATCGATTTCCCTATCGAATAACTGAACATAATCAGATTCATGCCACGCTTCAAATTTTGAATCCAATTTGAGTCTGTAAGTGATGTGCGGTGTAGATTATTTTTTTGCATGCATCAATCTTGTTCGATCCCAAAGCAATAATGTTCATGGAATTGCTTCTCATAACGACTTTATCTTATTAGTCTTATTAGAATAATAGAAATTTCACCACAAATTGGTTTAAATGGCACCTACCTGACCTGTTCAAGTCGTCAGACACTCGAATTTCAACTCGTAATCAAATTCTTACTAGACTACTGATTGTAATCTCCGATTTATCATTGTTCTCTTGTAACACAAGTTGTTTAAAGAGGAACCAATTGTTCCGACTTTAAATCTGTCTATTCCAAACTACTTTTGTTTCTCTAGTTATTAAACCAAACAAAGTGCTTTTATGAACGTTTGAAATTAAAAAAATATTGAACTAATTTTATAGACAGGAAAAGATATAGATAATTATATATACTTCACCTACTTGTAAATTCCGACTACTTAAAATCAGCTGCTTTTTTCGTTTCTCTACTTATATTAAAATATATTGAAATAGCGATGAATAGGTTGCCCGAATATTCCTATAAGAATAATTCTCTTTTTTTTGTGTATCATTTCGAATCGTTTGATCGATCACCATCACGCTTGCCATCACGCATTGCAACCCAGTCTTCATCGATTAGAATACACGCCAGTGCCACTAGCGCCACCTAGTGTGGAGAGGCGAGGACGGGGCTCCCACGCCGATACAATCGAGTCGCCTGTCATCACTACCCCGCCCCCGACATTGACGTGTCAAGTTTATTGTGTCGCACTTGATCTTATACCTAGTTCAAAGTAGGCTAATGTTTTAGTCGAGTGACGAGTAGTTTAGACTTGACTAACTTCTTTTTTTCTTTAGCTAATAGAATAAATTCTCATCGTTCAAATATGTTTAGTTAGGTACTAAAAAAATTCGCTTCTCGACTAAAATGCTAGCCTAGTTTAAGAAATATAAGAAAATATTGAAATAGGACATGTTAATACTTTGTATTCATGTTTACGTTAAAAAGAATATTTTATCAGTGTAATTAAATTAGAAATTTGTAAATATATCTAAAACGAAATTTTCAACATAATTGATCGCAAAAATAACAACCTAAATTCAATTTTATTTCTAAGAGGATTTTTTTCTGTAATGAGACAATAATAAGTTGATTAAAGACTATTTTCGAAACATTGTTAGCCAAAATGACGTGGTACCTAGTCCTCGCTTTAATACCAAAAATTACTCGTACTTTGCATGATTCCTTTTGCAAAAAGTTGCGCAAACAAATTTTCGAATTCTCAATTCTGATTTACTTTACCTGCCAACTGTCGATCGGAATACTTATCGTCCATTTAGTATTCATTACAGGCATATTTAAATTTAACTCCTGAATTGTTATTGGCACCTCGTCGCATGTTTACATGTCGCGATACCATCTCGCGTTTAGGTACCGATTTGGGTATTTAAGATCGCAGATAATGCTGGTATGAATTTACCTCCATGATGCTCACCTTTGAGGTTTTAATGCACAAAAGCTCGTAGTTTTGCAGTAAAACTATATATAATGCGAACAAAGTCATGTGACTTTTGTAGCTAAGATTCTTATTTGCTTTTTTGCTGGTGGTCCCGGTTGTCATCGAATAGCAATTGATAAATTAACCTCGTCGGATGCTTTTTGGGTGATTAATAAATATCCTACATAATAATATATCAAATAATACGCATTGGAGTAGTGTGATCACTTCTCATTTTGTGGAAAGGGACCCATACCCAGCATTGTAACAAAAATGTATTACAACCAAAACTGAAGCAAATTTGCAGCAATTATTCAACTTAAGCACTTAATTATTTAAGCCGGGCGGGCAAGGAGTCTCGTTACGTAAATCGCACAAAAAAGGGTTAGGCGGTGACCTTAAGGTTCCAATTGAGATGTTATCTCGATGTTAACAATTTGCTTAGCAGGTAACGGGACCGAGGGTGAGTGACATTCGATGATATTTGAGCGGCGCGTGCGGCGCACCTGCTCACACACACACACCCACACACACACACACACACACACACACACACACACACACACACACACACACACACACACACACACACACACACACACGCGCGCGCGCGGCGGGTTAGGGCGGCAGGGTCAAGGACGCAAACCGTTCTCAGTAAACACAAGGTGAACTAAAGTTCAACGCTGCAATTTTTAAACGCCTTCATGACGTGAAATATTTCGGAAGTGTTATATTGTATTACAGTTATAGGGCATTTTTATTGTTGTTACAAACAGTTAAAATTTTTAATCTATCATAGCTTTTGCTCGCGTGAATTTTGGAATTTGGGCTGAAGATAGGTAGGTACCTAATGCTTCATATTAGATACGTTTTTCATCAAATTTAATGCTAATTGGTTATTATTGCAAACTTTTAAATATGAAAGTTTCTCGACAAAATTTTGCTACCGTTTTCGATGTTATAAAACAACAATAAACACCTTTCAATAAATGTAGAGCTTCGGAATCTTCGACATCGACACCTTTGCAATATTGATTTGCCTTGAGTAACAGGGACTTGCAAGAAATATATAAGGGTCTTGATCGACAGACAGAGAGTGAGTGCCGTATTGTGTTTACACAAATCATGATCGATTTCCATACGGAACGCAGGCTGCCCACGTCTCGTACGTGGCTCGCCAGCCGATCACCACACCAATTCTTTTAGGTAGGTATATTTCGTAAACATGTCAATGTAGTAGGGTAAGATGAGAGCTATAGTTCAGTACAGCTTAATTGTGCGGCCATATAGCTGAATAGACGGGTGATTTCTGGCAATCTTCGACGAAAGTTTTCATCCAAAATGAAGAACTTTGAATTTGATATTTTATTTACAAAAACAAGTATGGCGTTGCCTTTATATGGCGATAGTATATTGTCCTAGTTATTAAAATTTTTGATCACAAAAAAGTTCGACATTTCGAATCGAGACATATCTTATTGAGTTTGAGTACAAATCACCAAAATCTCTTCAAATCCAGATTCTGACTGTTTAATCAAAAATGTGTAAGAATAAAAAATAAAAAAAGTCTAGTTAAATGTAGTACTTAGATATTTAAAGTCAAAAGAAAAATATAATATTTAAAGGCAATTGTAGAATTAATCTTTTAATCTTTTTAAAACACTCATAAATAAAACAATCGGGTCATGTTTGCTCAATAAGCTAAATATGACACACCTTCCATGGATCTACATTTAAACACTAGTTATTATAAAAAAAAAATTTTTTCTTTAATTACAAACGTCTGGAGTTTAATTAACATCGAGCTTACATTGAAAACGTATGCGGTCAACACATGTTATAATAATTCGGAATAAAAAACAAAACTTACAAAAACCCAGCGTAAGTCTGACAAGTTTAAGCTGATTAATCAGTAGCTCTACAAGCTACAAGCGAGCACAATTAAAGTATAATAGTTTAAAACAAAGAGCAAATTACGGGCTCTACACGAATGTTACACTAATTAGGCGAGATTACAGTCATTATGTCAGTTTTGGTCGGTGTCAAAATATTTTTCACCATAAAGCCAAATTCAAAAATAAATTAAGAAACACCTAATAAATTCTCAGTTATTCGGCTAAGCAAAAAACTTAAAACTCTACATATTTCACATAATTCCTTCTTATGCATATTTTATACCTATTTTTGCGGTAATTTAGTCGTAGAAATCGATTGTCATTATTAACATTAATTATAAGAAAAAAATTACGATTATGTCCTTGTCCCTTTTAAAACAAAAGAAAAAGCCTAGAGCTTCTGAAGCCAAATTAATGAATGATATAAATAAAGAAAAAAGTTAATTTTAATTATAAATTTACTCATTCAGATGTTTAATTGGCAGAAGAACTGTTTGGCTATAAATGAATGTGACGGGGTTAATTTATTTCGTAGTCGTAAAGTCATCTCGTAATAATTGTTGTCGAGCGCATGCTAGACTAGAGTACCTACTTCCCGCCGTTGTTACTGTCCCGTTATGTTTTTAATGACCGAATCATAAGGGCTAATTATTAAAATTAAATTCATTTGGGTCATGTAGATGGGCCGATACCGCGGCAGGCTAATGAGAACTCTACGCAACAGTCAAGGAATTTCGAGTAAACCGATGTAGCTCTACATCTCATAATATGCATGTAAATTAATTATAACACAAGATTTAGGGGACTCCTGATTTTAATTGCCCTTTATGCTTCGTTAATATGTGCAGATTTTGTAAGAAATATAGTTTGGATTCTCGCTACGTCGACGCTTCGGAATCAGTGAGATTACGTTTTTATTGCCAAAATAAATGGGATTAAACTACCTCATGATCCAATTCAACTTTTATCTTTTTAAAAATAACATAATATTAAAAGATAATAGATTGAAAACAATAGATAGGTACTCAATACATTCCTTTTTAGGCGTGTTATTATTTTGTCAGCGTAGAACAAATAGCTCTACAATAAGTATATGACAGATAGTCTTCATAACTACCACAAGAAATTGACACATAAAAATCGTTTAAAACGCGATAGATCGTTCTACAATCACTCTGTTAACGTTACTAACACAATAATTATTACTTCAATGATCGTGTTGATTGCGTTTAAATAAATCTGTCATAATATTGATTAACTGCAACAGACTGCCACCAGTGCCGTTTTAGGCAATTAATTAGGTTTTGAAAACAATAGATGAGGAAAAATGGGTTGAAAACAGTTTTCAACCCATTTTTCCTCACGTTAACAAATAATTGAAATTTGATAGTCACAGTTCTAAGACAATAATTAATATAATAATTCTATGTAGTGTAGTTTGCAATGTCAGTAAGACATGACATTACCATAATTAACATTATGTTATGAGCTTTTACATGGTTTAAATTTTGACTACAACAAGTTTTTATTGCTAACACGAAACGCTCATGCTTCACATTTTGATGTACTCGTAATTACATTTGCGACCTACTTCCATTGCTATTTTAATTTTATTAAAGTATGATTTAACAAATTCTTCATAGCCTTCCAAACAGCATATCACGTCATTTAAATCTCAACTTAAATCTAGTTTCTTATCAATTAAAAGAGTACCTAAAGAATTTCACTTAATTTTTTTTTTAAGATTTCGACATTTCTCGGAGCTTTTCATCATGCCCCACTGACACTTTTTGTAATATCATTGACGTAAAATATGTTGCGTTCGATAGTTCTTCCGGCGCTTTGTTCTGTGCGTGTTTCGACACGACCTCCATCAAGAGTTTAGCATGAATGGCCAATTCATGCGTTCCCATCGTTCGGGTAATGTAATGCGATGTTTACAAAATATTAATTGCGTAGGCTAATCTTTCGGTATCCCTGTGAAGTGTTACGCTCACCGGTATGTAAATCAGACACATAACAAAGGTTGATTACCTTAAAATGTGAGATTATATTGTGGGCAGAACGCGATTATTTTGATGCTTCAATTCAATTATATTATACCTCATACCTAAACAATTTTATATTAACCAATTCAATATTATGGGACAATAAAGATCTTTAACACGCCTCCCCTTCCCCAATTATACTTGAGAACATTTGCTTTATAAATCTCATCTTGTAAAAAGTAGGAATAAATGTTTTGGTAAACATTTTTTGTCCTCTCAAGGAGCGCGTGCGTCCCCTCGCTTCGACCCCAAAGGGTTGAGGGTTGGAGTGATTTTTTATATCCCTTATATGCCTTTTAATAAATGTCCGAACCCGAAGAGAATGTCGATAAACATGTGTTACTGTGAACTGCCGGACTGATGGCCCTTGCAATGTTTATAAATGATGTTTTTATAGAGCCGACAGGTTTATAAAAAATGGTATTTTCTAATGATTTGTTACATGATAATGATGAACGTTACGCTGTTATTGTATTTTTGCTTCTGAATCTATTAATGGTCCTTGTTTAAACCTTATTGACAGTGAAGATCCTTTCAATTCCATCGATAAACTTTTACAAAAGTTAGTAAAAACCCATTAATTTACTCTAACTGCCAGCTGTTTACCGAGGAATTATTTAGGTTTCCTACTTGCTCACGCCAGCTATTACGCACGGTGTCACCTTACACCAGTCAAGGACGAACGCATCACCATTACACAATAAATTATGCACACAAATGGCCCTCTACCCGCCTTACCCTTCACACTGTATTCAAATGACACTTAACTCCACCCTTATTACCAAGTCGTAAGGTTCACATTCATCGGAGAACATTTACATAAAATAATTAGGCTGTTTTAGCTCCTTCTCCTGTCCCCTTACAGTAGCGCATTTTTTACTGCGGCCACTTTAGTTTTTACACTAGCAACATTGATGTGTATGCATTTCGCACTTTTTGCCATTCACGCTTTATTAATATTAATTCCATATTGACATTGAGTAACAAACAAAGTTATTGTAATTAATGGCAGCCGGTAAACTACGGTGCTCACTTTGCTATTGGCAATAGAAGCCTTTTTGTTATCTTTATGCAGACGAATGAATATAAATATTTCATAATTTCCTCATTAGAATAACTCGAAGTGTTCTATGAGTAGCTTTCATTAGACTAGAAAATAGTGCGATAATTAACAAGGAAAATTTTGTTGTTACGTTCATTCATATTCATTTCGATAAGATTGCGAATTTGCGAATCTCGTTTTCATGTCCAATTAGTCAGACAGGCGTCCGTCAGTGCGCTCGTTTATCTTTCAAGACGGCAGACTTCGGAGCGCAAGGGCGGCGGATTACACCCTTACACGTACAGAGAAGCCCCAAATAAAACAATTACAGTTTTGAACGCAGATGGCCCAAAGAGTCCTATTATTTCTGCAAAGCGCCCTACATTTCTGAATAGATTTTGGAACATAGAAATAAACGAAGACAAGGCGGGCTAATGTTAAGTCATCACTTCTTAGCTCGTAGAAAAGTATATCTATCTCAATTCTCAAATAAGACTGAAGCCCTTTCCGGGCCTTACCCAAGCCCAGTCCGGGCTTTTGAAAACATTACACAACTTTAGAGTTCTATAATATAATGTTTTTAAAAGGCCAGAAGGATTTATTTACCCAGATTGTATCAAATATTTTTTTTTGTCTGCCGCGGCGGGTGTTTGACACGTTATGTGCTGGTGTGAATAGAGCTTTACGTGCAGTGATAATTATCCGATACTAATTATAACTATCCGAATTACGTACCCGATAATTAGTGTGAATAATTGTCTAAATATTGTAATGAGGTGGTTCGGGACGTGCGTAGCGATGAGTTCCGCTCCGGGAGATGCT
>DWIY01000266.1:0-14846 GCA_018248615.1 Erynnis brizo brizo
TAGGATTTGTGAAAGTGAGCTTTGACTTGGTTTTTGAAAGAAAATAATGAGTTTGTATCTCGGATGGGTTTGGGTAGAGAATTCCAGAGACGGACTGCTAAGACATTAAAAGATTTGTCATAGTCATACAACCTACGGTGGATAAAGAAATCATTTACTTAGGAGAGTCAGTGCTCATAAAAGTTCTTCAGAGAAACGCACAAGAGAGAGCTTTCATTACATTAAGGACTGGATATGGCCTACACTGAACATTGCATCAGATAGCCTATAAACACATTCTTTGTTTTCAAAGCTATAAAAAGAAAACTATTTGTAATCACTTAAAATAATATTTATATTTCTCACGAAAAGTTTGCTCTTAGTATGATGCTTATTATGACTTAAAGGGGTCAAGATACTTCGACTGAAGTGGCGTTCGAACATTTCGCTTCGCTCGATCTTGTTGATTCAGCAAGTGCTTGTCCGTGTATCAGATGCCAGCGTATGAAGTCAGCTCTTTGTTACAATGGACGACCTACATATCATTTTAGAGTGGGAAAATATCAAAATACAATTCTAATCCTACGTAAAAATTTCGAAATTGATGGTAATATCGATTAAGAAAATCGGAATGAACTTGTCATGGGATCAAATAAACGTCTATAAAATAGAGGGTATAGTTTGACCCCTAAAGATAAATAGTTTAAAACTCATAATTTCATAATTTTTGATAGAGATTCAAGATATCAACTGTTAATAAAATAATCTTGAGTAATAAATATTGAACGACTTTAAACAGATACCAATATTATTTATTTTACAAATATGGGTGCACGCAAAATTAATTATTTGTATTATTATTATTTAATTTGCGTCTAATCATTTTCTAATCATTTTAATTTTTTATTTCAAGTAAACAGGAGATAGAGAATGTGTAAAATTTTCATAATTTTTGAATTCCGAAAGGTTCCATAAAAGGTTGATATTTAATTTAAATCGATGCGTGTAGTTTTAAACGCAGTGAAAACTAATAATAGATTGTAATACAATCAGATCAATTAATTAGTTATACTTCATCAACTTCAGCATACAGCCAACACGAACCGTTTCCAACAATTGTAGATAAACAAAGCAATTAAGTAACTTCATAACGGAAGCCTGAAGGAATGAGATTGATATTGATTTCCTTTGAACTCAAAGTTGTTCCAATAACGTATGAAACATAATAACATTGTGGTGTTGTAGTAATTAACCAACATTAAGAAGCTCACATTGAACTGATTAGAACATGCCAATTGCACAGTTGAATCGTACCTACAGATTCCGTTGTATTGTCCCTGCATTTTAAAATAGCATTTACGAACCTGGAATAAGGGCTACAATTGTAAACGGGACTCAAATTCCAGCTGTCCTTTATTAGTGGAGGCGCATGTATTGACAGAACGCGAACAGAACTAACGACATCGACAGAATCGGAACAAATATTTGGCTGCCCAATTAAACAAATGAAATTCGATGTGGTACAACACTTGCGAACAAATTTGGGGAAAATGGATAAATACTGACAGTTAACAGACAAAGAATGTGAAAAGCGAGTAATGAGTGAAAATAACGCAATATATCTAAAGAAGAGCTGATAAAGAGATAAATACTTTTTTTTTTTTTTCAACTGGTATGCAATATGATAAGTGATAAGTGATTGCTCGTAGCTAGGAGCTAAAACTCCGTCCTCACATGTGCATTATATTAATTTTATAGCGTGACGAAAACGCATGTCTAAGTATCCCATAATATTCTCAAAGGCATGTGAAGTGTAACGATTCACAGTAGACCAGAGTAGTGGATTAAGGAATCCATTACGATCACTATTAAGGATCATTAACAGTAGAAGTCAAAAATTTATTTTATCTGATTAATTTCTCATTTCAGTTTGTTAGTATTAAAATAGTATTTTACGTAATTTTCGTAAAATCATGAAGTCCATTATGAATAAACATCAAAAATTTATTACCTACAAAGCTCTACCTGAGAACCTTAAAGACGTTAAGCTGCGTAGAGCACAATTATTGCCGATAAAAGTTGTCTAAACAACAATAAAAGAACCGCTTGACATTTGTTTATTTCTTTAGCAAAAATATTTTTACTGGGTGTCGTTCACCCGTTCGCGGTGGGACTTTTCGGGAATTCGGATAGAAAGAAAACAAACACGCATCGGGTAACAACACCGCTGTTATGACATCTGTCGACGCTGCGAACATTTTGACAATGCGCAATATTAACAATATGTGGGTATCGGGAAAAAGCTTATTTTTCCATGTCTCCGGCTGAGCTGACTGGGAACACGATGCAGCTTGAAATATTGGACCCACGGCCAGCCCGACAGAGCTTTTAAACAAACCACTGGACGAGCGCTCAGGATATGAAATAATAATTTCAAATTGAGGGATCAAACGTACGTTGCTATCAAATTTATATAGTCATTACCAATTTCGAAGCTCATTACCTGTTCGCTTTTATGGGACCGCACCAATCTATAACGGCCGGTCACTGCCCACTCGACAAAAAAACAACAAAACACGACAGCTGGTGTAGAACGAGGCTAATAATAAAGTAGAAATTTGGACGGACATTATCCATTATCTTAATTTTGATACGGTTACAAAAGAGCGTTAACTCGTGCGACATATGTGTTGGGGAAATGCTTAACAGCGGTTCAGAGGGATTATGGAGATAACATTTATCATCCATTGTACGAAATGTCCGTTGATGCGTGGACAGTACGCCTAACCTTTTGCACGCGATCGTAATCTGTTTTTGATACTATTAGGGAAACGAATACTTTACACATTAATTATTCCACCATTTGTCTTTATCAACAACACTGTCACCGAATTGCTGCCTTGTAAGGCATTAATCATTTTGTAACTGTCATCATACGTAACAACCACTAAAGATGAATCAGTGCGCACGTCACCAAAGAATACGTTGTTGCAAGGATACCTCACTGACATTAGATCGTAAATCGAACCTTTGTGACACCGAAACGTTAGCTGACAGTCATCGGTAGCCATCTATTATCCGCTATCTCTCTCTCACATCATGACAACCGATGCCCACTGACGTCGAGGATACGGTGAACAAAAAAACAGGCGCTACACCGAACTTCGTTAGCGGTGTCGAAACTCAAAGCGAAAACTCGATAAGAATCTATAATTTCTAAGAAGTTACAATCCTGAAGGGTTCTGAACCGATGAAAATTTTTGTCTTCCAAATAATATCCCTAAACTGTTCACACTTCGTGAACTTGGAAGTTTGGAAATGAATTGTCAAGTTCGGCTCCGAGGTTCTTATAGACGGTTTATCAGATAGAGGCAGACGGTGAGTTATAACTTATTCTATATGCAGGAATGTAGGAGACACGGAGGATTGGTTGCCAATGAGCCGTGCTTAGATGAGATCGACCGAAATAAACGAAGAATTTAAAATAATATATTTAAAATTTTGGTCCTTTATCGTAAACGGTTTATGAACTCTACGCTCCGCGACGATTCTATCAAAGGCCTTTGATAAAGACGTTAATAGGCCAGTTTGTAGATAATTGAGTTAAAAACTTTTGCCGCAGGAATATTTCTAAGGATTTCCGAGAACAAATTGATTCCTCGACCCTCGACGATGGCGATCGATTGTAAAGTTACTGCGAGTCTATAAATTGAAACATCTCACAAGTTTATAGCCATGTCAGTGTTATTGTCACCTTTTTTTCTGTTGGTTTTAAACCGCTCAGGTAAATTTTGAAAGACCCCGGCATGTGGTTTTATAACATAAGTCGCTATAGACATGATAAATGAATAACAAAATTAAGGCAAATGTTGTTATATTTTTGTATAGAACAAAGTATATAGATTCTGATAACTTTTACTTTATTCAACTTAAACACAATAAATTCTTGACTAAATAAGATTAAGCATTTACGAGTACCTACTCTATCTACCTATGGTAACTGCATAAATTAAACGTATGAATATAATTTAGTAAGTCATGATATATCAACCGAATGAATATTTAAATAACATTTTGAAAAGAACATCAACTACAAAATTTTAAAGTTTTAAAACCTGAACATAAAATTATCCGTCGTAACTAACAACTTTAATACTAATGTTGTCTTCTAGCATCCTCTCTTAAATTCTCGTAAAATAAAAGACAATAGACAATCAATAGCTAAGGACGAAATTGTTGTTACAGAGCTGAGCAGTGTCGGATATAAGTTTAGCGTTTTTATTGCTATTGTTAACTTTTACGATACTGACTGACCAGGGCCGGTCTCCTATATCTCCGCTATTATCATGTTCGAAGGTTTTAATGTCACTCATGAACAGCTGCAAGTACCAATTAATGTTAACGTTGAAATAGCAACGTCTAGACTCTAGAACATCAAGTGTTTTCATGCCTTAAGTTACTAGGGCCGTACATAGAAATGTTTTGTTACTCGAATTATTAATACCAAGGAATCAAGTATACTTCCATTTCCAAGTCTTGAGGAATTTAACTGTCGATAGTTTTGCTAGAAAAGCTACTGGTACGTTAGCTTCGTAAATTCGCCGGTTGGTTAAAAAGTTCTTCTAGAGGAAGATTAGAGATTTTTCCGATTTTAATATCAGTATAAGCAAGTTAAGGTTAATACTTCGGGCTTGTTTGTTGAATTAGATTAATTAACTATTACCAGACTATAAAACGTTTTCACATTAATTTACGTTGTTGCGTCTTTCGTAATTTTAAAAAATGCAATATTACTGTATCCACAGACAAAAGCTAATATAAGATGGGATTGAATTACAATAAATATGTGCCATTCTGTACTCCCGAGGCGATGTCTGTATACTTCCTTCATTGTGGCCGTTTTATATCTTTCGCGTTCCGTTGTGTTGTATCTATTTGCGCAACTTTGTCAATAGCTGTATTGTTTTATGAGAAATGCGGCGTAAAGACGTACAATATTTTTGTATTAATTATAAAACCCCTTCGAGAAGATTTAATGGTTGATTTAGCACAAAAATTATCGGTTACTATTCTGCTTTTTGTATTACAGCTTTTTAATTAAAGTATGTACGTATAACTTTTGACCAAATAATAAAGAGATTAAGACAGTGAACACTTCAAAAATGGCATTATATTATTTATCCAATTCAAAACGAAATTGAAACAAAAGAAGTTTACAACAAACAAATGAATATTAATGAAACTGAAAAGTGACATTAACAGGTTTATGTAATTCAAATTTTCGAAACACTTTAAACAATTAATTGAAAAAGTAGAACTGTGGAACTTCAAAATTATATCCCCCAAAAGAAACCGACAACATATGTCGATAATCACAGCGCAACCCCTAAATGAAGCAGTAGAAAAAAAGACAATAAAGCACGGGTCGGTAGCAAAACTGTTTTCTTAGAGTCATCCTGACAAGTGCTAGGGGTAAACAAACTTTACGATGCGAAGGGGAAAAAAGTTTGACTATTCATTTTTTAACAATCGTAAAAGTGTTTATTGAAATGTTTTATTGCGACGGTGTTTAACACCATGTGTTTGGCGCCATGGGATCTGACGAACGAAATTAACGCCATGTGATCTAATAAAGCCATATGGGTTTGGAGGCGTATGCGAAAATTGTTAACGAACTTTTTTGCGCACCAGTAGACGCAGTGGGAATTAAGGTAGAAATTAAAACGATGATATTAAAATGGATATTTTAGACAATGTATATTAAGAAATTGATGGTGATCTTAGGTAAAAATAGTTAAGAAAATAGCAAGATAGTTAATGACAGTGTTAAACTGAACTGTTGTTAAGTTGCTCCATTTTTATTCGGCCCGGATATAAATATCCCACATTCGTTACAGTCCAGTTTTATAGCAAGGGGATCCATTATTTCGAAAACTTTATTATTAATAATGTCGTAATACAATTTCTTCCACACAATAACATAATTCGATTCCATAGGTTCAACAATTTGCCCTTACAGGTCATTTTGAAAATTTTTCTTTTCAAACGTCCGAACAAAAGGTAGGTAACGCTGCGGCGAAATCGCCATCGGCTTTGAGCGAGACTATTTGTTGGTTTAATGTTTTGAATAGTTGTTGTGGAAAAAAATTCTTTTGAAATAAATTATAAATATGGAAGCAGGGTTCACCATCTGTCGCCGGAGGGCGGGTCGAAATTTATTTGTATATTAATGACGTTTTCATGTTACGGTTAAATAATTTTTGCATACAAAAGCGATATTACCGGGCTTTTGATTGGCGATATAAGTTTTATCGATGATACGTTTTGCAAATTTGTGCCCGTGTTTTGTTTACGAAAATACGTTTTGCATTGTAATGGATAATTAATTTGATTGCTGGTAATACGAACACATGAAAAATTTACATTTAAGGTAAAAAGTTTAACTGAATTTGACCACTGGAATACAAATAACATACGCGTGGAATTTATTATTGAAAATTTATGATTTTTTTAAGCAAGTTGCACGTTGCACACAAGTGTGGCGAGCTGATGAAGACGAAAATAAATGTTTACCTTCTGCCACCCTATCCCGATCTAAGCATTGCCTGATTTATTAATTGTTGCCGCAGAGAACCACACCTCCCCAATTGTAACACAAGACGTGTTTTAAGCATTTTTTACGTGAAGCATTAGTGACTGCAGTGCAAGGTCGGGTCTCCTCTCACAAAGAAGTATGAAGGCTTTAGCCCTCCACACTGGTCTATCGCGAAATGGTGGACTTCTCATACTTATCATCATTTAAGCAATATGTAACGTATGTTGTCGTAGCTGTCTTCTCAGGAGAAACAATGATACGAGTAGATATTTCAGAGAAACATATTATTATCTACCTATATGAAAAAAAATAAAAAAAAATCTGTTTATTTATCCTATGTATGTATATTATCCTTCCTACACTAACTTTGAATAAATTTGCGTTAATTTAACATCTGTAAACCAACGTGACTAGCAATGAAGCATTTCTTACTTATTTGAATTTATAGGACACCAACATTATAACTAACGTGTTTATCTTGAAGATTTACTTCCAAGATTTAGTTACTTAATACATGATATCGTATAACTGCGTAAACAGATAGGATTTGCGTCAGACATGATGAAGAGGCAGTTAGCAGATAATTTACAGTTAGTTTCATACGATGTATTAATAATATAATATGTAGGCTGAACAAAAGCATGATTGTTACTATTCAGGATCCAAATAAGGTTCCACTATCTTTAAATTTATTTATAAGTAGGTATGCCTATCTGATAGCCTCTAGGCGTAATTTTTTTGTGGCATCATCATGAATTGTGAATCTAGCAATGATCACCATTCTAAGTTTTTCACGAAGAGGTCCGTCCGTGCTTTCTTTAGTAACATTGATTATATTTTGTTACTTTTGTCTATGTCCTCTAGAATTGAAAAAGGCCCCTTAAATTCGTTTCTAGTGGTTTTTAATGACAACCCCTTCAAAGTTATACTTCATTTTTAAATAGCAAACTCTTCAGGCACGTGTTTTATGCCTGTAGTTTGCTGCTTTTTAATCTCCTTTGCTTATTATACTTGTGATCAAAAAATAACGCGGCAGCACAAGCGGCGGGAAGGAGATTAATAACAACCTGCCACAAAGCCGAATCTACAAAAACTAGCCAACAAACCTGACCGAATCCTGGCTGAATAAAACATGCAGCATATGGTATCCGAAAAGGGGCCCGAAGAAAAAAATACATTCACACAGAAATTTATAACACGTCAAATCTTTGGAGAAATGGTTTCCTCGGGATAGAGACGTTATTTTTATACAAGTATAGAATTAATTGTGCAGTCCTTGCCGCATCTGCCGTTTCCATTGTGTCTTTTTTTCTCCGAACGTCGCTTATAAATGCATGTTTGTGTACCGAAGAGATTCGGCCGAATTAATTATGTAAAACGATCTCACATATCGGATTCGCTCATTAAAATTCATGTAATCGATACTATGTTTATCGATAATTATCCGAATACCTAATTCGGAGATACGACGCTCGTGTACCGATCACGCCTGCCACATACCCGTGTTACCGATACCGATCATCGTAAACCACTGATAATGAACGTCTCGAAAGCGAATGCTTATATTACATTTCAATTACCATATAAAATGTACGTACAAGAACCACGAACGAACGCAACTCTGCTCCGATAATCATCTAATCAGAGATCATTCAATAACTTTTATTTCAAGCCTCGAGCCGATCAAAGTTTCAACCCAAGCGATATGGGCTCCAATGAGCCGTGCATAAAGCCTACAGTGCCGTGTATGAATTTACAGACTTCAAACAGATTCCTACGAATTATCTCATAGGGAACCGCGCTGACTATTTCCATCATGTCATGTGTGAAGCAAAACGAACAATTGAATTTGATGCTTAATTTCCTTCGAATTGAGTCGCTTTCCAGTCGAGGTAGTTTTGATTTGGGCGACGTTTTCAATCCAAAATGAGATGTCGGAGACGTCAATGAGTGCACGTAATCGAGATTCGAAACGCAGGACGATGTTGGCCGAGTCTTCGATACAGCCGATGTTCGGGAAGTCGCCACACGAAAAAATAAAACAGGATACGTTGCGACTGTTACGTGCTCGGCGGTACATTGCTTTTTTACCCGTGAACAAAATAAAACCGCGTCTGTGGCTCATCTACCTCTATTGTTTAGAGCAAATTAAAAACATTTTTCATGTCCGCACGGCGCCGAACGCGGACATTGTTCCGTCGATTCACTCTTTCCCGATAGCTATAAAACGTTTAAAAAACTTTACAACTTAATTACGTACATATGTTAAAGCAGACGGACTGACACGATTTATAATGAACCTTTGTGCTACAATAAATTGTATCAGAGACAGTAAAGTTTGCGGCGGGGAAGAAAAAACGATCGAAGAAAACAAAGCGCATAATGAATTAAACAACATAATGAGCCGTCGATTTGGGTTCGGGGATCACGGACACCTGCGAAGGAACCGAAATGTCTTCATTAAAAACGAGAGAGACAGGTGCTTTAAGATTATTGGTTGCTGGAGTCAATAAACCGCTAGTTAAACGTATACTGCAATAATGTTGGCTCAGATGGATAATGACTTTATTAATTTACGGCGTCCATTCTTAGTAGGTAGATAACGCCAATAGTTTTTTAATCGGTCTTAGTGGCAGCATTGACCTTGGTATAGAATTCCGAAGCTTTGTTATATAATTTAACAGGCAGGTTTTAATAAAAGATCATTCTGATTTTATTGTTTTTAAACGATCTATTAAAATTCCAGTTTTTTGTTAAGCTCACGTGAATAAAATATCATAAACATGTGAAGAGGCGAACTGATTAGTCACTTCAGTTTTTTTCCCAGCAGTTTTCCTTAAAACCTGACTCCATTACTGTCAAGTTAAACAAAAATCTCGGCCCCTAATCCCCCGTCAGCGTTTACAGGACCCATCTCTAATTACACTGTCTTTTAACCTGCACTATTTACGAAGTCACGATCCCGGTAATTGTTTCGCTGGGCCGTTGACAGGCACCCCGGGACGCACCGATTGGCGGGAACCTCGCAAGATGGCGGACGACCTCGTCTGACCCATCCGTCAAACGAAGACGGAACATCTGTTTCACCATGTCCCACTGGCAGCTAATAAACGCACTTTTGATTTTCGAAGAAAAAGATTTCCGTTGACAAGCTGAGGTCGGATTTATTGGCTACGGATTCGTATTTGGAACGTTAGTTTGTAATTTGGGATGATTTATGCACGCTAATCTTCGGTGTCGTCAGGTTTTGTAAACAAAAACGATGGGATCTTCTCAGAACATGCTTTACGAGTTTTTGGATATGCTTAATTAGTGGAATAAAGTATTTCAGAATCATAATAAATTACTATGGTTTTGAATCTGGAATTTCTGTTACAATAAGAAATTTCAGCACAATCTGAGTTTACTTTAGTGCAATATATTTTTCAGTATATGTATATCAAGAATCATTCCCACTGGTATGAAAATACTTTTATTTAACCGAAAAATGACCATTTGTATCTTCCAATTTTTAAATTAATGATTGTTATACAATTAAGGTATAAAATTTAGATCAAATGTTTTTGCTCATTTTTACCTATATCATACAAAGAATGATGCTCAAATAACCTTCCGTATTTAAAATTCTACCTTCGTCACACACGAATAGAACCTCGGTAGCGTTACCCAAAAACGTAATTTTCATACTGAGTGAACGAGCCTTAAAAGTTAATATAAAAGGTTATAATGGCTGGCGCCCCAGGCACACAATTTCCGTTGGCTTCCGAAATACACCGAGATATATTGAGAAATATTTAGTGCATCGGATTGTTGAGATCTTGTTGAAGTTTTTGGAGATTTAGATACGCTGGGATTTGATAAGTATAAGAACTAATTTTCACCTTATTGAGGGACAGTCTTGACAGATTACAATAGTCAATAATTTGCTCCTATCCCTACTCAAGCTACTACTATGAGAGGTAATGGTATGAAAAGAGAAGGTCGTGGTTGAGATGGAAGTTTCAAAGATATCATAAGATATAAGTCAAAAGTCTATATAATACATTGACAAATCCAAAATATTAACTTTACTCTTTACTCTTCAAATCAAAGTGATTTTTACTGTCATTCTTTTACGCAAATAATTTACCACCAGTAAATTACACTACTTCAAAAACTTTATTAAAAAAATATTTTCTTTTACATTATTTAAAAATGGATAATGAAAATTTACAGAGAAACCGAAAATTGTAAATAAAACGGCGTCTTTACGTACAAAATAACTGAAAACGAACATGCCTAAAGCATACGTATAATATTTCTTCGTATATGAGGCAGTAATTTCGCGAGCCGCAGGTTCCAGGCGCGGGTTAAAGCAGATAAAAGTAAAAGGAAAAATAACGATTGTAATAACGCCACAAAGACAGCCTTTGACAAAGAGGATGGCGTGTTTTCACCGAGTTTTATATCGATAGGCAGCGAGATCGCATCTTTGTGCCTTCCTTTGTTTCAGAAATTAGTCAGTAGGTCAGAATTTTTTGGATTTTATGATCATGTCAATTTTCAAAATAAGTTTTTGTGACTCTTTTTGTTGTTATTCTGTTCGCAAGTGCGTCCTCGTTGGCTTTAGGGTTTTATTCAGAGGGAGATAAAAAGTATCTTGTATATTAATTCAGGTTACAAGTACTACCCGGGCGAGCTATCATTGGCTCTATCACCAATGAACCCGCCACTCTTTTAACTCGCTGAGAAGAAGTACTTCTTCTGTGTCTCATGTTTCAGTTAGAGATTTGTGATTGATGGAGATTCTTTTATTAAGGCGAAATCGTCTTGGTCTTCTGGAGGAACAACTACAATCAGTAGCATCTCAATTAAATGAGAGTAGTAGTGTGTAGTGTTTATAAGTATTTTGTGCAATACAATCTTTTAAAATGCTTTCTGTTAATCAGATTTTGTCTTTGATAAGCATCTTACGTAACCCATACTCAGTGGCTTTTCAATATAGTACCACTTAATAGACGACACTATATTTTATGACAATCAATGCATGTATCTGTATCGACAGTAAATACAGTGAATTTATGGATTTGATCAGAAATAAAACACTTTAAAGCACCAACTTTACGACTTTTGCCTGCTTATTTGGTTCACGTAAAATTTCCTGCGTTGCAATATTTTTCGATCGTATATTTTATGGGCGGCATTAAAACTATTTGCTCTACCGACCTTTTTAATGACGTCATGCGAATTACGACGACATCTGAAACAAGTAAACGTTTTATTAGCATTTTAATAACTGTATTAATATTAAACATGGTAAATAAATATTTATACTGAATATTGTAGGTTAATATTTGTTTACTCTTATCAATGGTGTGGTACCATGTAATATGCATGTTTCAATTTACTTTTTGATGAAATAAATAAGACATTATACTGAACATATTGACATCTATTACAGAAAATACAGATTACAACACACTACAACGAACATAAATGATGATCCAAAAAATGTACAGTCTGCACGACAATACTCTGAAATTAAAATCTTAAGCTTGAAGCTTAAGATTTTAATTTCATTTCAATTTCTAAGTACGAAACATTCAATAGTTTCGGTGAATCAATCCAAAAATCTTGCTATATTATTACAAATTGTGTTAGTATGATGGTCAGGAATCCTGATATTGATAATTATTACTTGGTATTCTGCAAGTCTTGTTTTTCGTCGAATACCTCTTATTGCATAAATGTATCACAAATGTGTGTTCATGATTCATCAAAACATTTTTTGACGGTTCCATTCGAAGCCTTAAATATATACAGGGTTTAAAATACAGCTTGCGTAATGGAAGCAGTAATACAGGTTTGTATCTTTGTTGCATTGAAATACATTGGCGCATCGACGTGGTGGTCTTGCAAATGTACTGCTCATACTATTTTAGAAGGTTTTTCGACGATTCACCAACGACTTGATACAACCAATAACTGGAACTTTTACGTGCAATTAAATCTAAACATCATATTGTGATGTTTTTACCTATTGAGCTTTAAATTTTATAAAATTCAGAGTGTTGATGTGTTATGTACAAAATTATTTCCAGAATCATGTCTTGATACCGTAGTCTAAATAGTGACAAGACAATTCTTTATTTTTTTACCACCAACATCATTACAACTTGCGGTGAAAACACCATCTATAATGGCTCCACTTTCAATCCCTTCACACGTTATATCTTATACCTGGAAGATGGGTTCATCTCGTCCAATTTCTAAACTCATATCATCTCTGTCTTGGCCGCAGGATTTATTATCATCCATCCCGTTCTATCTTAGAACTTTATGCGGTCGAGATCTGGGCAAACAACATACGCTCTGAATTAAGCAATTATGGTTAATTTCGAAACTCCCCATGGCCAAGTCGTGTCGGGGAATGTGTTATTTTGTATCGTAATTTGTGAGAAGGCATCCGCTTGAGCAGCTGTAAATTATATACCGAATATGGGTAATTTTTAAGTGGTGAGTTAGTACTACTGAGAGCGTTACGCTTCAGAAATTTCGAGTGCCTCAAATAGATAATTGACGCTAAGAGATAAGTGATACGGTTTTTGAGATAATTTTTTTTAATTTCCGTCATTTCGAAAAAAAATAATCGTTCTAAAATAAGAAACGTACGTCTTATTTTATACTATAACGGGTTTTTTGATGATGTAAATAAAACTATTAATCATTTATTGAATTTCATACGGGTTCATAAATTATTATTCCTTTCCTTCTGCTTCTACTGTTAAAACTTATTAATCAAAATTAAAATAATATTTTAAATTTGACCTTTAATTTGTGCTTTAAGCGCGCGGTGAAGTACGAGTAAGTGGTCTCGCGCTGATGTGAACAAAGACCGGTGTTCAGTTGGGAAATCTAAAATTTTTTGCAATCGGTAGCGTTATGTATTGCAATACACACAAATACGTTAAGAACATAATATTTAAAGTCTTTCATAAATCGACACGATTCATTAAGTGATTAAACCCTATCCATCACTATACGGCATAATACATTCTGACATTACAGCCATCATTCCCATCCGAACGTCAAATCGAATTATATTTGAAAATCTCATTCCCTCCATTCCCAAAAGAAAAAGAGACCGTTGCATTCTAATTTTGAAATCATAACGACGGAGTGATTAATATTCTTGGCGCTCGAATGACACTCATGTCAACGGGCTGTAATGCGATTGGACGTTTCTATATAAATTAAAACACCGGGTGGAGCCTATTGGTGTAATTAAAAAGCGTAGATCATTATCGCCGCGCCAACCAGCCAGGTTTCCGGTGCGTAATTGTTAATAGGGCATTTTAATGAATAAATAACATTGTTTTCCTGTGAAAGTACGCGGTTTGAAGGGTGATTATATTTTAAATTTATTTCGTCGAAATGAAAACAATAGGCTTTTCTGTGGGTCAGTCGAGTGACGAAGTCAAGATTTACGATTACATGCATACAATTATTGAAGGGGCCTAAGAAGCCTTTCCCATAAAATAAGTACATAGGTGCTTTCCACTTAAGTAGGCTCATACAATTTTTAAGAGAAAGTAAGGTTGTTAAACTAAATGAAATAAATAAAAAAGCTGTTCAACTCTCCCAAAGGAACTAATCATAGAGAAAATATTTTTTTTTGGCATGGGAAAAAAATGATATGACCTACAATTGCCTTTAGTAATGCATCATGTAATCTAAACAGTTTCAAATACTAACAACATAACAGACCAAGTACCTTACATACGCTACGGTCTGTTGTACCGATAATTTGATCGTACTATTTTTCCGGTGCCTTATAATAAAGAGTTATGGTTATGTTGTTATTGTTATCCATTTGATGTTCATTGTATGTGAGTACTTAACATGAGTCTTGCCGGTAATCATGTGGTAATACAACACGCGTGTCACACTGTCGCGTTATCGTCGCAGTGAATTATCACAGCGATATTGTGGTGATATGCTTCTGCCTATTGCAAGCGACATACTGGAAATTTATGTCAGCTAGTGTTGGGTTTTGACTTACGAGTACACTACTTACAGTTTGCTGAATAGATTGTAAAATCAATGTGATTCCCTTGGAGGTGCCCATTCGTAGGTACTTCCTTCTAGAAAAGCGCTGAGAGCAGGCAAAGGTAGCCATTACTGAATTAAAGAATCATGGCAGAATTTGTACACAAAAAAAAAGGAAGTTCAAATAACTTGTTATTATATTATTAGACTTCCAAGTTATAACCTAAGCTATTTGAAATATTTT
>DWIY01000267.1:0-14831 GCA_018248615.1 Erynnis brizo brizo
GAAAAAAATATTTTTACATTAAAGTTTTATGGCTTTGTTGGTCTCAAAAAAATACAGAATTATTTTTTTTGGTTTAACAGAACAAATATGAACTATTTAAGAACAACTTAAAAAAAGTGTCAACTAGCCTATTAATTTCATTTAGATAAACATCTAATAGGTATGCCTATATCGAATGTTATAATCGGATATAAGATTTTAACACCTCTTTTAAAAGTAGGTATATAAGAGTATAGCATAAGAAATATAGCACATTTAAACGGAAGAAGTGAAATGGGATTGGGGGTGTCTCATAATGTTGATAAAAATGTGTGAAAAGTTCGATGCAACTGGATATATCACAATACCGTATCAGTCATATCAAAAATCATTGCTGCTTCAGTAAAAATATATCAACATGTAGAAAACTTTTAATAGAAATAAAACAAGCCAAGTCATAAAAAATACAGTGCAGCGTCGACACGGTACTCGTTAGCGCGGCTTAAGGCACTGATTTTACGAGAGTACTGTTATCCTCTGTGATGGAACTGATAATGCTCAATTCTATTACCGTGGAAACTATGAAAAACATTAATGTTATTATGTTGGTTAGCAATATTCATAATTTTACAATGATTTATCTTAAGAAATGGACTGTTAAGGCGGTGAACTTCGTATTATTTGAATGTTTTGAAGATTTTGAACATTTGCGGATTAATTGTTTTTAATACCTAGTTAAAATAAATCTAATTTTTTTAAACTTTTCCCTATCTAAAGTTAACTAAACACCGTTTGAACCTATTAGTGATCTCACAACAGAAGATAACGTAGTCCATAGGTTGTAGAAACCACTTCACAACGTTCCATTTTTGCTTTTAGATATATTTAAAACAATCCCCGTTTATTGAAACAAATCAGGTGCTAACTATTCTCAAACAAGCAAAAATAATAGCCAAAATAAAGCCACGTTTATGAAATCAACTCAACGATGTTCATAATTGCGGAAAGCAATACTATTCAAATCCTATACCTAATCTACCCTGTGTAGGCAATTCTGCGCCATAGAAAGCACCCAACCTGCTCCACAGTCAAAACAATTTGCTCGCGTAATGAAGAGGATTAAATTGACTTCACGTGGAGTGGTTTTCATGCGAGAATGCATTTAGATACATAATGTTACAATGCTATATCAAAACACGAAATCAATTAGCTGAGCGAGGTCAATTGCAAATAAACACAAGTTGTGATTAATAATAATGTACCTATTATGCTTAGTATAGTTATTTACAATTTTTTAATCAAATTACAAACAAAGTTATTGAGTTGTCTTATTCTCCGTTTCTTTTCTTTGCATAGCCCCTTTGCATCTTAGGCCCACTTGTGCCGATTTAAAAATCCATCGATCGATCCATCTTTTCAGGGGTTTTTTTTGGGACATCGCCGAAAAGATAATAAATTCTCTCCTACTCTCTCCAACTCCTGAATATATTCTTAGACGAAACCTACTTTGCGATTGTTTGTTTACTTTTGTAAATAAGAATATTTAATCAGCTCTATGACTGTAACTTTTGGTTATCATTGTGTCGAAATTGGTAAAAAAATTAATAAGAACGGATTTTGAACTAAACCCTAAGGGCTGTTATAATTTTACGCAAACATCTACTTACTCATCATATAAATATAATCGTATGTTCTTCAAACGAGCATAAAATTTGTACAAGAAACATAATAATATAGATACAATTAGGTTAACTTACAAGTAGTGAACGACTTAGCGTTGCTAAGTTTTCACTGCTCCGCTCCGTCAGAGATATCTCAATTCCAAGTGAGGTTTCCCCGTTTCGAAGCACTAATCGGATGTCCAAGTCATAACCTTATAAATTATTACCTAGCGGAATTTAATACCAAACTCAAATGTTATATGTTAGTTACTCGTAGTTCCGAAACGATGAAAGTTAGTCTCGTGGAGAATTGTAGAGTTGAACGTAAAGAGCATAATATATAGTAGTTAAAATGTAACTCTAACAAACTAATCTGCAACAGCTTATGAACAAAAGCTTCTTCAATATAAGTTTTCCTGGCTATTTAATTTCGAGCCGTTTATAGTAGCGAAAAAATCTATTTCATTATAATGAAGTCTGAACAAACATAAACATGTGGAAAAGTTATTAGCGATTCATAACTGTCGGGGTTGTGGAAAAAAACAACAAAAGCTCAATAATTATTATACTCGTAAAGTGGGTTTGCGGAAGCCGCGAAACGAAATTTAATTTGCCCTGAACGCTGCATCAGAAATAAAGTTAAAACAGTCGCTGCAGTTGGCGGCAGGGGCAACTTCTAACGCAAATGAATAGCGAATGGGAAAAGTTGTGGGGAGAAAAATGGTGTCCTACTCGGCGCGAGTGTTCCGCGGAGGAGCGTACGCGCGCCGGCCCCGATACTATTGTTGCGAAATGTGGTAAACGTAGCAATTTTTATTTACTTATTTGAATGGGCAACTTTTTGTGCTTGTGTTACTGTTACGTTTTAAACAAACTCATCGGTTTGCGGAATGAACTGAGCAAATTTGAATGAGAAAGTTGAACGAGGAAAACCGATGTGTGTGGAAACGCTGTTTAGTGGAAAAGTTCATTGTTTATTATGGCATTTTTGAGTTACAATACTTCTTTAAAGTATACTTAGAGGATACGAATGAGCGTGCAGGGCACTTGACGTAAGGCAATCAGTTCCGTAGGTCCTGTACCTAGATCCTATTGCATGGACAATAATTAGATTTAAACTCAAACAGGACCAGTTTCTAATATTGTACCTAAGTGGACGCTTGTACTTAGATTTATTCAAAATTGGCGCTAATGGGGGCGAGAAGAATAAAAGGTCAGACAAGGCGCCGTAAAGCTATTTCTTTGACAAATACAATCTCCAAATTATCTCCAAATTAAAAGTAAGTTCTATTCTACAGCGCATTTAAAGGTTGGCAGTAGGTCAACAGCCTTAAAAAAAAACTTAGATAAGTAGGTATCTAAATATATGAATAATAATCACATTATATATTTTTTAAATTGAATGTTTAAATGTATTTAGAAATAACTACTAACTACAAATCATAAGACAAAAAAAACCGAAAAGTTAAAAAATTCCGCACGTACCTAAACTGACTCTGTCTCTGGTATATTATTAATGTAGGCCAAAGCAACCGCTACCAATATAATAAATAATCCTTTTATTTATAAATAGAAGAGACCGATGAAAATGTAATAACATTGCGATCCAGATACCTTCTGACTTTTTCCAAGTTGAGAGTGCCCCGTAACTTCCCAGATAAGGAAATTGGTACTAATGTTTAAAGCAATAACAATTCCAATAGCTAGACAGTTCGAAGCGTGTAGGCTCCAAGAGCTATCAATATGAAACTCCCTATCTACCGGTGTGTAGGTACATTTGATAAGACACTCAGTTCATTCCCGTATAGTTCGAAGGCAAGACATTAAAGTGAATGAAACGTGCAGCAATAACAACTTTGTTTTATAGCTTTTCTTTAGAAACTGTTAAATAAAAACGCGGAGAAAGTTTTCAACACTCACCGTTTTCGCCATTTGCGCTGACCCTGTGTCTGGATACTGGATTAGAGCTTGAAATGAATCTGAAAGAAAATAAATAGGACATTAGAGTTTAATTTCAAATGTTATCAAGTCATCTTCTTTTACCTTTTAATGACCCACTTCTGGGTCGGGTCTCCTCTTACAACAAAAATGATGGAATTTAAGCAATCATGTGGTGCCTGGTGGCTTAGAATTCAGCCTCTTATTTAATCGAGTAAGCATCGAGCAATGGTGCGAACCTTCAGGCCTAAGAGTTTTCCATAATGTTCTCAAAGGGCATTAGGTCACCAATCTATCCTAATTTAGTCTTAGCGGATTGGTGAACTTCACATGCCTTATGCCTACTTCCTTCTCATTGTGCCGATTATATTAATATTACTGTAATATTTTACATTATTGCACAAACACACACGATCACATATATTTAACGCAAAGAGATACTCTAGTTTCAGTGAATTCCACACCAACGCTTGTGATGTCCTTAAGTGTAAGATGTCTTACGAAATCTTAGACAGCTAATATCTTGTTCGTAAAGACGCCGAAACAAGGTAAAATTGGCGCCCAACGTGGGGTGCTACACGAGCTAACTCCTAGAGAGCTTGTAGGGCAGCGGTTCATAAACTGTGGGTAGCGGATCCGTTAGCGGGCTATAAACATAAAATTGTCTTCCTGTTTATAATCTTACTCGTATATATTTAAGATACATGTGTGTTACTTTTTATTTTTCTAAAAGCTTCTGATTTTAAAACTATAATGAAATTGACTACTATTTTAGGAAAGCAGTTTAATTGAATATTATTTGTATTATTTGTAAATATTTCACGCTTTCGTTACAAAGTTTCGTTAAAATTGTTTTTTATGCATCTAGAAAATGGAAATCAGATAAACAGGGGGTAACGATAGAAAAAATGGAAATTTATATAGATATCAATTTGAGCCGTGCCGGAAAATAATGTACAAATGTTTGGGAAACACTGCTGAAAAGGATATCCGTCTCAGGTGCACCGCAGCTATTTTATCATCTACAACACTTAAGCAAATATGTGAATAAGCAAATTTCAGGCAATTTTATCCTCAACGTGGAACTTATTCGCCACTTTTCATTAAATGTCTTATTTCGATTAATTGGTTGATTGATGTACCAAAATGTAATTTTATAAGTAACGATATGTGACGTAGATTGTTATTGTTTCCAGAATATAAAAGGACACGACATACATTAACGATTTATTACAATAGCGAAACGTTTTTATGAATAAATGGATCATTTAATTTTTAGAAGCTTTCGTTACATTTCTATTCTGAAACTGAAAGTTTATTCGCTTCTGTTTTATAACTCACCTCACCATCAATATTTCATCAAGTCTTCAATGACATCCTTAACTGGAAATAAACAGAGGATTGTACGAAGTAGTCGGGTGTATTTACCGCCGGGAGATAAACGTCAACCCCTAATTTAGGGGTTTGAGCGTGGCGATCATGGGCGGCCGTTGGGTGGGGAATAAATTCACATTTTTAGGTGCGAGATACGATGTTCGGGCAACACCTGCGTTGGCCACATAACGAACCATTAGAGAAGAGTGTTGTTTTTATCCCGTTTAGCTACTCCCGAAGATTTACGTCTCTATAATGTACCTACCTCCACGTTTTGTATACTGAGTACTGACTGTGTTGAAGTTAAGTGGGAAATCATGACTAGATTCTAGATTTAAAATTGAACACTACGCTAATAACACACACTAAAAATGCAATAGATACTCAGATCTAGCAATGCTGATTTTATATGTTCGGGTATTTCTTTTTCATTGCTTTTCAGATAACATTAGATATTGAATCAATTTTAATGGGATTTCCATTTTAAGTATTATAGGATTTAAACCTAAACAAAAAACCTTCCCTTCTTTAACTATTACTCTACCTTTAGTGTTTTTGTACAGCACAATTAAGACTATAATTATTTATTAAAGAAATTCATTCAGCTAGTCTTTCTTTACATATAGAGGTTATTTAATGAGTACAAGTTTCTTTCCGTCCGTCGTTATAAATATTACTAATTTCCGTGTTTAGTATCTGAGCTTGAACATTAATAATGTTTGTACTTGTAGCTTATTTCTTTTCTACTTAAGTACATTTTTTTGTTTTTTATTTTATATAAAATGGAGTACATAATATGATATTGTTTGCATTCTTCAGCAATAATCTGGGTGCACCATTAGGTACTAGGTAGGAACTAGTTGAATGATCTATTTTGATACGGACAAACATAATTATGACAACCAAACAAAATGAATTATCAAAAGTTAAAATGCATTGTGTGTTGTCGTTCCAGTTAACGTTTCTAAAATCATCATAATGTCTGTAGATACTTTTTATGGTGACGGTACAACCACTCAGACGAGTAATGTCGACCTAAATTATTAAAAGTAACATGGTGTCTCCCTCATACATACATAGTTAAATGCTCTTCAAGATCCATATTTCCTTAGGCCCACAATTTTAGGACGTTAAAATGGAATGCATAAAAGGTTTACGGCAAATTGAAGTTTTTATGTAATTAACTCGTGAATAACTTAAAAGAAATTCTCGAGATTTAATCGCAATGAAAACGTGAAATATAAATTAAAAATAATATCTTTGAACAAAGATAAAATATTCAGAGTAGGTAAGCTTTGTTTTTATTTTGATAATGGCAAAGCAAACATAAGGGGAAAGATGAAATGAAACAGAATTTATCGATACAGTTGATAAGAATTGAGACATGGGATAGATGTCGGAGTTCTGAGATTGTTTGCGTTATGGTTCAAACACACCGACAAAATAGCCCCGAGCAAATTCCTCGGTATATCATTGGCGGATACCACACAGAGGTTTGTGTATGTAGCCAGGATTTGTTTTCTATGAGCCTACGACACGAAACTTTATACCCCCGGGATAAACAACCTTTCTCTTATTGAAAGGGCGATGAAAGCTTTCAAGGATTGTTATCATGTTTGGTTAAATTTCCGCCACGTGTGAAAAATATTTTTAACGATATAAGGTTATTTAGTTACGATTTTTGTTTGTTTTAATCAATAGCTCAAAATAATGTTGAATAAACCTGATTCAGTAAGTAAAAAATGTTTTAGAAGCATTCAGTTATTTCCTTTTTATTGAGAAACGATCGTGTAAATTGGCATTTAGCCAACAAAAATAGAATCACAGTTAACGACAAACAAGGGCGAAAGTTTTCTAACAACTTTTCCGGTCACCCTTTATCCAAATATATTTATTCGAGTTGAAATATTCGAGGACTAATTCAATAGCGTTGCTGCTCCGATTGCGCGCAAGAAATTTAAATGATCCCAATCAATCCGTATCCACCAGGACTTTCGCAACATTTCTATTTAAAAATTCAACCGGAACACGCAATTACTTTATGGAATATTTAAATCGATGTCTACGTAAACACAAAACCGAGCTAGCGATGCGGTGGTACATTTAAAAAAAATCATAAAACTCGTTTCGTTGTAACTTACTGGTTGTTCGCGTCTCTTTCGCTATGTAAATTTAAGCGATGTGGATTCACAGTGGGACCTATTACAACATAATGTGATCTCACAGGCGCGCAGTTTCTGCACTTAGCGTGCTCTGTCAAACTTGAATACGTTCCCGTTCACAATTTACGCGGCCTTTCATCCCAACTTGCTTAGACGCAACTTGCAAAGAGCAACATAAGTAATTGTACGTCTTTGTGGCGAAGTTAACATTGTTGTATTCGACATGGCGCTGTTTGTGTGCTCGCTACGTAAATTTGTTCTCGAATTGAATAACAGTATTTTTTAAATTGTGCAGTTCAAGACTCGCTAAATGGAGATATGCTAGAACAAGTTATTTGTTCTCAATCAGATATGGGTCGAGTTACGTAATCTCTAATGGATAATGAAGTCTATCATGGGACGATCGCACTAAACATTGAGGTCGCAAAACGATATCATTGGATGAATCAAATCCTTAATTATCTACGGGAATCCTACGGCGACATAGACACGACATCCACCGCAAACAGGGGACGCATAATAATTGTAGCGGTCTGCTACACCTTAATAAAGCCAATCGGGCGAGGTTAAGCGGAGGGGCGGCGCGGGAGAGCGGGGTAGGATTACCAGGACTACGCTCTCTTCATTGAGATTTGTTTCGGGATACGTATACGCGTACGATACGTACTAACATTCTTGTGAATCGTGCCTGACGTGTTAACCGACAGACGCCGCCTCAGACATTATAATCTGACTCTTACCAGTCCGGACAACGAAGTTCAAATCTTCGTCTTTCCCTGTCTTTCCACTGTCGCTTTCATTATTAAACCTAATACAATAAAAACTTCCTGAATATTTATAAGCTAAACTTGGTCAACTTATGAAAATGACAAGGGGAAACATTGCAAATCTAAATTCAGTAACAACTTTAAGTGGTTGAATTTATTAAGCAATATAAATAAATTATGAGTCGACGTCAAGACGATCATGTGATTTTACACGCATTTAACAAATTTTATGAATTAGGAGTAGGTGTACCGTAGAAATCTTAGGTACCAAATTTCATTAGCGACAATATTTGCAATACAAAAAATTAATGAAATCGTTTTTGGAATTTCTCACGAACTGGCCTTGATCTCACGCTAGCTATGATATTTTACGGAAAGAGGTTAGGAAAAAATCTGAGTCGTTAATAATCCCAGCATCTAGATAATAACAAGCACCACACGGCGTAAACAATTTTATTGCCTTCATGCATACACAAATTCACGATAATGCACCGTAAAAAATCCTATTAAAAAGACAAACATAGATCTACGTTTATATAGGTACTATTACGTAGGCTGTTTCTAAGGCATTATACGTTACTTAACTTCAGACAGGTACCTTTGCTCGTTGTGGGGTATTGAAAGTGAAATGGATACGAAATATGTGGTTTATTTGCTCGCCACGAGACAGGATAATTGAAGTAGGGATTTATACGTTTCGGATCTACGATCTACTACGGTTGATACCTATTCGGCTTTGTATGAAGCGAATTCGGTGTATTTCCGTAACAGAGAGGTTTGCCAGCCAATGTAGTGGATCCGATGTTTGTGTTGTAAACATGTGTACTAAAGATGCAGTTTGAGATAACCGCCGACAAGATGGGATAGCAAATAAGACCTTAATACGATTTCTATACAAAATTAAAGTTTTATTGATATGGGTGGGTTAAGAATGCATCTTTTTCAAGTTGTAGTAAACTACAAACAACTTTCGATGATTAAATCGTTTCTTTACATGTACAGTACCATTAATAAATTTAAAAATAATCAGAGTAAATAAAATAAATCAAGAAAATAAAACCACCACCACGTTTTGAATATGTAGAGTAAATTGATATAATTTTTAACAAGAAAAGTACGCGACGATGGCAAAAAAGGTATGAGTCTTTCAAAACACTCGATTCACTTAATATCACACACTACAATGTCGTAAAGGTGATGTATGTGACATAAAAAAGTGTTTCGCCGTGATATATCTCGCGGGGCTAAAAATTGAATGCGGAATGTGTACTTTAGGCGAAGTTAAGGCACAGTTAAGGGAAAGCCGATATTCATGTTTAAGTTTATGCAGTTAATTTTATGTGACGTTAGAATTTATAAACACCTCATACGTTTTACTTGGGATTTGGTGGGAAAATCCTTATAATCAGGATCATCAATGCCATAGTGGATTTTAATAATGAAATTTATTATGGGTATAAGAACGATATAGTGCTGACCAAATAAATACCTAATGATAATTTTTGCTGCTATTTTAATAAATACCTAATGATAATTTTTGCTGCTATTTTAAAAATATCCTTACATATATGTATACAGACACCGAACCCAGGTAGAATTCAGATTGGACTTATAGTTCAGATTGGTCTTATATCAAGGACATTCGAAATTCACGACCAGGAACAACAATACGACGCGACGTTTAAATAAATTTTGTTCTAGTTTCTCTCAAGCTAATAAAATATCTAGTCGGATAAGGGATATTGCTCAACTACGAGTATCAACAGCGTCATGGAAAAGTTTCTTTTTGCTTTAAAAAAGCTCACTATAGAAGAATCTTTTTGAAATGTACGCCTTTCCAGTAATCGCATGAAGGGAGCGTCGTTTAACTAACAATAATCCTAAATTTATGTTTAAATTAAGGAATTACAGAAAACATTCAATAGGCTTATTTATTTTCGTGTCTATGAAGAATAAATTACGAAGAATAAGTTTAATACGATATACTCGTAGTATATTCGAATATAGTTCGTTCCCCGCAGTTAACCTAGAAAAATAATTAAATAAAGACATAATTGAATAAATTACGGATAGTCTTAGTAAAATTAAAATAAGTTAGCAAACAAAAATACACATGAAATAAATAATTCTAATATTATGTTTAGGTATTATAAATTCAATTCAATATAGCTTTAATGTTTGAAGTTTTGAACCATTAAATTTGAAGCTTTGCTGTAGTAAAAATATAATTTAAAAATATGCATCTAATTAATAATTTAATTTAAATTTTTTAACCGGTTGCCACTTGCCCTGCTTAGTTAGTCATCCAATTCTTTAAGCATTCTTTTAAGTATAAAAACTCCCGAAGTTCCCGGCCATGCAGTTTTAAATAGGTTTGATTAGCGTTTCTAAGCAGAGTTTATAATTAGTCAAAAGTGAGCAACACAGTGTGGGGCAGGCCGCCGCTTATCAAATATGTACCTACCTGCCTCCAGCCTCCTGTGTTCTCCCGGATTTATTTAGGATATGCATGAGGGTACGATTTAAATTTTAAACGGATTGCGCCCTTGGATTTCGGACCTGTGTTATGTTTGGTAAATCTATCACTATCCATGCAACACACGAGTTCAAATTTAATTTTGAAACCGAAAGCTCCGATTCGATTATTAATAGTCGCTTAATTCACAGTAATCCCATGGGGACCGAGGTGCGCGGTGCAGTAATAAAAGCTTATACGCGTACCTATCTCGCTACAAACCCATCAATTAATAAATATGAATATTTATAAATATACGTGACAAGTGCAGGATTCACAGTGTAAAGCATTGGATAAATTGCTTTTACAAGTAATCTTCATTAAGTCAATGGAAAAATAATTAAAAAGTTATGCTACGTGTAAAAGCTTTATTTGTTAAATATGTTTTAAAAAATCTATGGATTTTTATTTACCTAATAACCCGTAAAACTTAAATGAACTACGAAGTAATAAAGAAAGTAGGTAATTAGAAATGATTAGAAGTAATTAGAAACTTACTATTTTTAGTGAAGGTGACAATCTTCAGCACCTTCCCGTAGCGCTGGAAGATGGAGTACAGCACATCGAGCACGATCGGATAGAGCATGTGTTCGATGATCACGCGCAGCACGGTGTTGGGGCCACCCTGAACAACGAAAACGGAAAAAGGTAAATCAAATCAACTTTAAACAATTTTTAGTCGAAAAAACCTTAATTGCAGTAAATAGAAAGACACTTTCAAAGTAAACCACAAAAGATAATGTAAAAATTGGTTGGTAAAAGCAGTTTACTATTAAGCCCATATGGGTCTATCCACTCATCTATATCTACTTATATTAACCCATCTATATGGGGTAAGCGGATTGGAAAAATCCGCATGGAGTTAGCCACTAAACGCCTCTACCAAACCCCATTAGCAGCATGGCGGAACGTTCCAGGCCTCTTCCTGTTACGGAAGTCTTCTTACTTCGGTTTCAACCTACTCGTAACGATTACAGCTATCAAATTGATGTAATCGTTCGGTCGAAAAATTATCTGCTTCTCTTTCCGTCCTTACCTTTTAAAACGTTCGTGACGGTTCGTGGGTGTTATAGACTAGCAATTTCCTAAGTACCTATATATTGTTTTGATAAGTATGATTCCTAATAATTCCAATTTCTAAAATTTGATAAACATATTATCAAAATCAAAATAAAAGTATACATAATTGTCTAAATGATTAACAAACTCAAAAGAAAATGCAAAACAAAGACCGGTAAGAGGTTGTTCAATATAGAAGAGAAGTTTAATTCCCGGCCAACGTTCGTCGTGACAGAATAGAGCACTTTGATCGTTTGTTCGCATCACTTTGTATAATAGCCGCTCTTTGGATGCGCTTTGCCGCGCCACAGCCGTTCGCATTGTACTCTGCATCAGGTAACTAAAGGCCTTCGGGGCTTGAGAATCTGATTTGCGGAAAGTTTGTAGCATTAAAGACGGTATTCGCTATCACTTCTCAGCCTCTTACTGTTAAATTCAAAGTTTGTGGTTTAATGTGCGGTTCATACCTACCTACTCTGGATTTATTAGCTTATTGGCTGACTTAACACTAACCATGTGAACCCTTAACATTAGATGACGCCAAAATTCGACTAGATGTTGTCAACATTTCCTGAGAACGTCATGATGTTAAGCATCACCTAGATCAGTGATGATCCTCAAGTTCGTTTTTCGCGCACGTTCTTGCTTCGTACGTACACATTTGGAATGGTCCTCCGACTGATGTTTGCCTGCTATTCTTAAAAAAAATATTTTTCTGTAAAATGGAGTAACATTAAGGTAGGCATACCTGTATTTCAGTGCCGCCATTGGCCGGTTGGAGAGCCGCGCCGGCGCCCGCGACGATGGCCGCGCCCGCGCTGTTGGATATCACTTGAGCCGCCTGCAGCGCAGCCTGCGCAGACGCCGACTGTAGCAGAGGAAACTTTTTTATCTTCAATAAAATATTTACAGAACAGCCTAAAGGATACTGGAACAGTAAGTTTATTCTATTTAGTAAATGCACATTAACATAAAGGATATCAAGGTAAGGGTTTAAGTTATGTTATAGGTACATAATGTCCATGGAATTCAGTGACCACTTATGAACCCACCGTCACTCTTGCTGTTTGCTAATTTTTCAGTTCTATATTGTATGTTGTAGTATGAAAAAACCGTTAAAGGTACGCAATTAGTGCAAAAATCTTGTATGTAAAAAAGTCGAGGCTAAATATTATATTATTTTTACAACAATCGTAAACATTTGGTAGTTGGTACACGATCGTGCAACAAACTATCCTTAACATAATAAAATAACGTGTTAGTGTCGTATTTTTATACACAATACTCGAGGAAATAAAGCACATTTATGGTCACGTAAAAATAAATATGTCCTCTCTTGTAAGCGGTGACAATGGGCGGCAATACTGGTGGGGTTTTATCTCAGGGAAGCAACCACCTTCGAGTGTTCCAAGACCAACAGATAACATTGACCGCATCAAACAAAGGGACTCCATAAACTTATTTCGTATCGGGGGACGATTTGTTACTTTGTTGGGAATAGGGGTGCGGGCGCCACTGTAGACCGACGCTAAGCTACGTGAATTGGAGAATTTTGGGGAATTTGTTATGTTTAAATACTAAGTTTGATTTGACATCAGAAGTGAAATAATTACTTTGGTTTGTAATGGCTATTGGATTTATAAAAATGGGACATTTCAAATGAGCTACACAAAAAGGACGTGGCTATTAATAAAAATGTAGGTGCTATGCCTACTATTATGAGTACAGTCTGTGTTACGATAAATTAAATAAAATAATATTATCCATTTGTCAATTACAAACAATGATGCGACGGTTAAATAAGAAAGGATATTAATTCTTCGTTCTATTTATTAACATGATTCAATCAAACTGAACAATCCGTAAGCGATAAAAATTTACTCGAGGATTAAAGTGTAGCAACTGGGCGAAGAAAAAAGCTCGCGGAAAATAAAACGTGTCGAGCGCTCGAAGCTTTGTTGCAACTATCGAAGTTTTTCAGTCTCGATCAGTCAATATGAAAGCGGTTGCACTTTTGCCAATAAATCAATGCTACAAGTTTGAGAAGTAGGAAGTTATTAGCGGCGTTTCATAGCGAATTTTGTAAAACTTTGGTTACTTGAAAAAACAAGATCATAATATCTAGGGAAATGGGGCACTGGGAATTTCATTTGTAATAAAAACCCTATAGATTTTTAAAAGGTAAACTGAAATTGTTTTCATAAAATTGTGATAATTTAATTGGGTCACAGTGAATTAATACGCCGGAGTCCACAAACAGGTGCAAAGTCAGAAAAAACGACTGCATTTTGCATTCCAACGCCTTCAAAACAACGTCGAGATTGAAAAACACCGGAAAAAAATGTAAACAACCCGTGAGTAAAATACACGAACATTGTTGAGGCCGAACGGCGCGATCACACCGGGGCCCGGCACTCTTTGATCCTATATTTTCACATGGCTTTGTACGGCGACAGGCTGACAAGCGTGCAGGCCAGACACAAAAATAAGGCTTTAACCGTGTCATGGTAAGCCTGCTGCCGACGGCAAAGGCTCCAGTACAAATTCGACTCGACTTTGTCCCCCTCCCCACGTCTCTCTTTTTCCCCTTCATGTACTGCCGAATGTCTATAACGATGTAATTTCACGAGGAAAACTTTTGTTACTCAGTTTGTTACGTCGAAGATAAAATAATGTTTATGTACCATTATCCGAGGACGTGATTGTCTATAATAACAGAAATTTTTTATTATCCTCCTATAAAAAATTTGGAATGTACTGTTTACTTTTACGTAAATCTAGATTCGTATGTTAATACATACATGACACTGAATATACATAGTTTAAAAAAACTAAGAAACACGCTTTTCAAGAACATCGAACTAAAAAAGTAAAAAATATTTTTTTTTCAAAATAAATTTAAAACAATATTGAACGAAAAATAAAAGTATTATTGTCACGATTTGTGACGCACGTTCATTATTGTTTTGAATTTATTTTGAAAATTACTTTTAACTTTTAAGTTCGATGTTTTTGAAAAGCGTGTTTTTATTCTATGTTTATTTATAGATTTTTAGTTTCATATGCTATAAAACCATGTTTTTTAGTTTTTTTAACTATATTTATTTTCCACTTTTAAGTTCCATAATATCACTTTTTTTGTTTATTTAATATTAACTATAAAGGGATATTATTATCATATTATGGTTTTAATATAAACTTTGAATATTATTCTTTACGACCATGTAAATGAAATCTTGTCTTAAATTATTAATTAAAATGTGATTAATCATCAGTTGGTGAAAATCGAGAATTTTCAATATTCTAAAATTTATAACTCAAAAACTATCAACTTTTGGCAAATTTCATAAGAGTAAAAAAATAAAAAAATATTAAA
>DWIY01000268.1:0-14829 GCA_018248615.1 Erynnis brizo brizo
CGGAATTTTCACTGGCAGATAGCTGATGTAATAAGGAGTGATTTAGGCTTTTTTTTATTTAAGAATTCTACGCGGATGAAGTCGCGGGCACAGCTAGTTAAATAATAAAACTAAATTCTTGTCAAAACAGTATGCACTATTCGCGACCATCGATTTTAAACGGTTTTTTTCATATATCGTCAAAATCTATATTGAGTTTTAAAAACTTTTTTTACATAAATATTATTATTAATTATACTGAACTCAACGGATTTCCTATATTTTTATCTAAGAGCTACCAGCTACATTTTTGTCAATTTAAGTATTATATTCCCATTGCCGATTTTGGTTACTATAATCCTTTCAGACGATACGATGTGCGTATGGTGCTTTCGGTCGCCTCTGATCTGCATTCGTTGCTCAATTAAATAATTGTGCCAATTGCTACCTGTAGTTTTCTAATGGATTTCGATTTTGCTGGTGAAGTTAAATGGAGAAAGACTTATCACTATTATTTTCATAGCGTTGAATCTATTTTTCATACGGAAGTCTCCAATTTGTGATATATTTCCCTTGTAGGTATTAGGAACAAGAGAATAACCAAATCTGTAAACTAAACTGCAAGAATTGATGTTTGTGTGTGATATCTGAAGAAATATAGTGTTTTCGTTCTTACTGCTCTAATTTTGAAATGAACCGTGACGATATTTTTTCCATAAAAAGTTGAAGTTGTTATTGCTTCTAAATATAGAAAAATGTTCTCAGCACGTGAAAATTCTATCGCTGCCCTTGTACGCTCTTGACATGACGATATTGTTTATTTTTGTTTGGATGCTATAGACAACGTTAAGACGTATTGCAAAACGTATAATAATAATAATACCTATCTCCTCCAACATTTGGGGACGACGGACCGGCAGATTATCGACAGTTCGCGTCACTTTGATTTAGTTGTGAGTGTAGTCTGCCAATGGCGTATTCTGCCAATTGCCAACTTAGTTTATCACTTTATACGTGCTAATATGTTTGAAGGCATACCTAGTCATTGGTAAATGTTCCAATGTTATGTATTATAGTTCCAAAATTTGAGGATTTTTATTAAATTAAAAAAAAAATCCACCCATCGAGATCAAACAAAACAGGTTGAAAGCTGAGTATAAGTTCTCAACAAAAAGTTACAATTGAGGAAAAGGATTCTATATAGCTGTTTTTTAGCTATAGGTACATATAAATAAAACATAAATTAATAATAACAGGTACCTACATTATTTTAGTTAGTCATTTGTGACATGGTTTTTTAATACTTATTCTGCGGTTCAAATAATATCGTTGCCCTATCTCCGTAGGTATAACTTTTGGGAATAACTATAGTAGCATATTATTTATTGACAGTTCCAGTCTCTGCTCTGATTTAGCTGTGACGCAATCCTTCACTGGGTATTTTGCCAATCGCCTTTGCTCGTCATCCCTACACGTGCTGGTGTGACTGAAGGCATATAGTCATTCATTACTCTACGAGTATACACGATTGTACGTACGTATTTGACGATTTTCCATCAGACCTGGAAATTTCCTATTTTTCTGGAGCCGATTAAAAGCTCTTACTTTAAAACGTAAGAAATCCACAAGATTCGGTGAATCGTATTCTTGCTCACCATTAACTGTTACTAGTACGAAATCCCAGACCTTTTTTTCCATTTATCTGAAGATCTTTTTTTCATCTGAAAGTTTTCCATTTCGTATATATTTGGATCAAGTTTTGTAAAATGAGGACTAACACTATATCTGATATGAAATACCTCTCTTTGTAGCTTTCTGATGGTTAAAAAATATTCGAATTTCAAATAACATAAATAAAGAGATTAAAATATACAAATCAGACCAACGTAAAAATGCGCTTTAATGCATTTGTACCTAACTTATCTCCGCCAAGACTTCATTAATTTATTTCGAATGTGTTAAAAGGTGGTCTATTAAATAGATAGATATAGAAAAGTATAGATTCTATATAGCTATAGGGAGTACCTATGTATGAAGCAAGTATGATACTATTAACGAGCACTTGCATACAATAGCGTAAATTACACTGTTAAAAGCTTATTCTTGGTAAGTGCGATATAAATCTGGCAGCATGTATGCTTTTGTTTATTGATGTAAATTTAGAATTCATGTTTGTATTTCCTATTTATGTATTGTTTATGCATATTATACACAAACCAGCGGTTTCTAATACAGTACTTTTATTTTCGTGTATGTAGATATAGATAGTATCGTGTTTATCTTATTACTTCGTGAAGAACCCGAAATAAGTTTGACCGTTATTATCTATTCCAATTTTAACTCGCAGTTGTTCAGATTTGTCAGTTATTTTCAGTATTGGCACATAATCCGAGCAATAAGTGGTACTTTTACAAGAGACAATGAGTTATTCATTACTTTGTTTGGTGTGGCTACTATTCAAAACGTTAGTATTAATAATGTAATGCAGGCCAATAATGAATTATTAACATGAATAACCATGACACACACAAAAACATATCTCATAAGTATATGATAAGATAAACGTGGACGAATTACCCTTTTAGCTATATCTACGCTGTATTTTGTTATTGTTATTGTTACCGCCTAAGAAAATTATTTGTTAGTTTGTTATTGATTAGTGTTGATTAATATTTTCTTCATAATAATTTTCTTTGTCTATCTTAGTCCACATAGGTATACTTGAAGTTGATGAGGTTTCTACTAATACTTTTCAACTGTCAACACAATAAATATGTATTCGTATTCATCATATGACTGCCTACGAAAACATATTGGCGTGAAGACAAATTGATACCACTTTGATTTATAGCTCTGTAATAGTTTCTAGCTATAAACAGTCAAATAAAATTAATTGACACATTGCTAATAAGGCATAAAATGGGTTAACTCTCAGATTAATAGCGAACTATGACTATTATCACACTTAAAAAGTTGGCGAGCGAAGTGACTTCTTAATGAAGAATAATTATAATTAAATATATTTTATACAGTCTGCAATCCATTAGTAACCCGTTGCAAGGCTGGAGTTTTCTCTCATAATATGAAGGAACCTCTACTCTGGCAAATTAGGAGAACTGGTACTTTATTACATAAACATTTTAGATCTCACGAGTGAGTGAATTTCATTTATCAAATATTTTAAAACCTTCTAGATTCACTATACAATATTTATTAATTTATTTATAATTTAAATTCAAAAGTACTGGACACATAAATATGCTAAATAAATAAGTATATTATTTGATGTAATATTAGGTTTATGTTGAATGAACAATTATTTCCGGTAAATAAATAAGAAGCTGCGTCTATTGGCGCCGGGATAAAACTGTTTAGTGTTCATGAAACGTCAACAAAACCAACAAAATACGATTTGTCCATCGCTAAAAATATACAAAATAACGTAGAGGACGTTCATCATCGACGGCTTCAACCTCGGATCGTTTTTACAGAAATAAAATTACGCTCGAGTCTCCATCAAAAGCTTGCTTTATATTTTTGGATCGTAAATCAATTTTATTTCAACGAACATCCGCTATCTGCAATGTAGATGTCGAGCGTTGACAATTTGCATATAGCTAAACGTACTTACATTAAAATTTATATTATCACTATTTTCTATTATTTAATTATAAACCGCATACGTTATTTATGTTGATGTAAATGAACATAAAACTATTTATTAAGAAAATCTGAACGTAAAAGAAAAATAAGGCAAGTCAACTGGTAACTTAACTGTTGTCTGACTTAATTATAAGTAAACCTAAGATAGAACTCTACAACTCGTAGGCGTCATCAGTGCTACGCTGCTACGCCGCCGGTAATCCTATACAATATCAGACAATCTAGTTTTTTCGATGGCCGTGACCATGACAATAATTTTGAATCTAAATTTATTTTGTAGTTACGGAAACACGAACATGTTTAACGTTTTATTTTATTTTGAGGATGGCGGTAGTTGCGATGTTTTCTAAAATAGTTATTAACTAATGCTTTATAAGAAGAAATGCCTTATATAAATTAAAAAGCTTCACCAAAGTGTAGGTAACCATACATATAGCTTCTATTGTTTTAAAGTTATTTTTCTAAGAACCAAAATAACAAAGTTAAAAAATATCGCTTTAAAGAACACTTTAAGAAATAAACGTAATAGTGCGGTGTAATAAAATTAAGGCACAATGAATATGCTTAAAAGTAAAGGATAGATAAAGGATTATACTATATCTAGATTCCAATCTTTTACGATCTTCAATACAATAAGGTTTAGATTCTTTATTTCGCTAAAAGTCTACTTGCAGAGAAATCAAATAATTAACATTTTCAACTACCTAAGTTAATTCTACTTAGCGTAGCTAGAATTAATAAATTAAAATTTTCACATTAGCCACGTACCTACAAGGTGGTAAGCAATAAATGAATGCTAATCTGTTTAATAAATAGGAGTGTAGCGTAGATAACAACAACACAATTTAAATTTAACTCATAGAAAACAGTCGCCGTTAATAAATAAACGTGTGTGTCATCAGGAATTTCTTATCTCAGGTGATGTAGAACTATTTCAGTGTAGTGTGCGTAACGTTCGACTATTTAGTCTGTAGGGCCGCTCTAGTTTCGGTTTTAATTATAATTGATGTCACATATCAATTAACAAGACAGTAGAAACTACGAGCAATGCAAATGTGAAATTTTAAATAAAAGAATGGTTAATGTTTTTTATCTTTATGCACCAAACTTTGACTATCAAAGTAATATTTCCTGAATATGAGACAGAATAATATATAAAAATTTAGGTAAATTTTGATAAAGTAATTATCTACACAACTAACGACCTAGATAATAGTGAAATGATGAAGTGAAAAAGCGTGAAAGTTTGTAAAACATGTGCAAAATGAAATGTTAACTGAAGGGCGGGGGCGGGCGGGCGGCCGCGGCGCCGACGCCCGGCCGCGGCAGTGCGCGCCCGCCCCGGTCCGACACTCGACGTCGGCTCGTCAACGATACAACACAGCTAACATTAAACGACCATTATTTTAATCGGTAAGAAAACTAGTGCTCCGACTAAGGGTTGTGCCGACAGTGTAATGTAAGGGTTCTCGGTCTCGCGATACACCTGTGTTCTCGGAGTGCATCTTGCCGTCTCGTTCTAGTTGAGTTATTGTTCTCTCTCTACGCTCCCCCTACTCCGGACCACATACTCGCGAGTGATTAAACCAGTACCACAACAATTAGGAGGGAGGGTAATATTAGTTCTGCAGCACGTAAGTCAGTCAACGGTTTAACTGTGTCTGAAAGAAATTCATTACCCAAGGGTTGTGTTATTGTATACTTATTAAATAACGGTTATACTTGATTTGAACTCCAGTGTTAAAGGTGATTTTCTGTTCAGTGTGTCGATACAAGCGAAATATAGTAATTCATTCATTATTGACGATCTAAACCAACAATCAATACGTCTTCAATGTGAAAATCTACAAGAATGAAATTGAGATTCCTGTAACCTTTTACTTGTTTAAAAACTTTAATGCAGCAAACTTTAAAATATTCATTACATTTTTTAAATAATTTGTGTGGTTACAAAAAGAGTAGGTAAGATGTAAGACTTTAAACTTGACCGTTTGAAGAAATTTTTGGTATGAATTCCGGTTCACGGCGAGTATGTGTCGAGTGCGGGGTGGCCGGCAGAGGGCGCACCTGGGCGACCAACGGCGAGATCCGGGAATGCTGTGAATCCGATCCGCCCGCGCGCCAGACTATTTTGGGCGGCACTCATCCCGAGCCAAATTTGCAATCCCGACAAATCGACGCGCCTTAGTATATTTTTGTAGCCGTTTCACAATCGAATTTTTAACGAGGTACCCTTTCGATATTTGAACAACCCGATGTTGGCTTTACACCAAGGAGATGTAAACGTCCACACCTACAAATGGGTCATTCGGATAAATATGGCAATATATATCTGACATTGGCCTTCGTTCTTGACCGAATTATGTCTACTGAGTCACAGATTAGAATCAGTAGTACAGTCATTTCTAAAACGTGACACGCCCCCATGCTTGTTTTAATGAATTAGACTCGATAATGAAAATAAATGACTCAATAATGGTTAAAATATCTGGTTATAATAGATATTTTTTTTATTGATTGTCTAGAGTAAAAAGTAAAAATTTGACAATTGCTTCTATTTTGGTTCAAAACTTTTACCTGCATTTTATGTTTTCCAATCATAAAAATATTCACATTAATTATTCAACTACTACTGCTACAATAAAAGCTTAAATTGAAAAGCTTATCTAAATTGAAAGACGTGCAATTGCCAATGCATTGGACGTCTTTGGAATTGTAAGTATTTAGAGGTCCCAATGGGGTTTTGAGCGCCACTTTTCCTCGAAAATTCTCATGATTAATGCCAGCCAACACGATCTTGGAGGATTTTGGATACTTTAGACTTCTCTCTAGTAACTTCTCTCTGTCATTAATTCATTTCGTCGGAGGCTGTCTATTTACTTTTACCCAAGATGTTGCCAATGCTATTGATATGTTCAAGAACATAATGTTTCCATACAATTCCTACACACGTCACTGTGAGTGTATACCTACTTATAATTATGTTTGTCCATCAATTCAGTACTTCAAAGTAAATAAAGTTCATGAGTAATAAAACTGGATCAGTAGCAGAAATCGCATTCCATTCACGTGAGGTGAAATCTAAACGTCCATCTTGAATTGAAAGTTTGATAAATAACCAGTCTGTTTCTCTAAATATAAAGCGGTGACGCAAATATAGTACCTATACGAATTTCATTACATAAACACTGCGAGAGAATCATGAACGAAAAGTGCATGTAGGCGGAAAAGTCAGACAACCTACGTAGTTCAAAAAAATCATGAGTAGATAAAATACCTAGTATAAACTTCAAGGTTAACGGCCGCACTCAGAGACGTCATTTAACTTTAATGTTCTTTAACAAAAAAATAATCGTCTTTATCCCTATTGACATCAGTGTTAATGAATGTCTCTGAGTACGGCCGTAAGTGTTGGTTAGACGTTAGACCTCTAATATCTTCATTAAGTTATTTCCCTCAAAAAAATGCAATGACCTAGCATGGTAGAGGCTCTAGGCTACCCCAGTTAATTATGAACCGAAATTCACGATACTTCAAGGATGATTCCCAAAATAAGACGATAATAAGAAGATACGATAAGATTAAAAAATCCTTTGCCGTGAAAAGTTAGCAAAAAGATTGCAGCCAAAAAAAATTTCTGAAAAACTTCGTAATTTTCCAAATTTCACATCCTTGATTGAGCTTACGTAACAAATTGCGGCAGGCCTCGATGCCCGAGTGAAAACTCGCAACAAGGTCGCATGGAATCCGAAAATACTCAAGAAATGATCAAACATTGGTAAAAACGACCGCTTTCAAGTTACTCCTCGACCAAAGCGATTGGCGGCCGTCCAAGTCCATGGGCCATTCGACACGGCAGCCAGCCACCGAGACGGCTATTTGCGGCCCAGCTGCTAACTCTGAATACGTCATTGCTCTATTTATGAGAAACGAGCACGCTATTGTATACAATTATGTCACCTGGACTTAGATTTTGTCGATACGACTCTAAGATGGAACAAAGTTACAAGTTCATGTCATTTCGCTATAAAAATTAACGCTTAAGTAGGCTATCTATTCTTAAGATGATATCTATTCTTAAGACGATCGTATCAACAGTAGTTCTGATGTAGAATGTTTTGTTACAGACACGAGCACGACAGAAAACTGCCAAAATGTTTAAAAGTCATTTAGAAATGATTGGCAGAAATGAGACGCCATCCAAGAAAGCCAGATTTTGGCAATCTTTTGTGCGATCTCTAAAAGGTAAGGTTGATATTATTATAATAAGCAAACAAGCGTACAAGCGTAGCCTGTAAACAACAGTTATTTGAGATTCTAACTTTTGATGTGACTATATGATATAGGCAATTGTTACAATGTCAATGTTGGAATGTTTTCAAAGGATCGGAAGACATCAGAGCGGAAGAGCGGTACAGGCCATCACGCCGCAGCGTGTTCCCCGAACTTATGTCCACCTACCCCTACACTAAATCCATCTACGACGACCCCATCGGCGCCGCCGAGAGGATCACCGTCCCCGGATACCGCTACCTGCCGGTCCACCGCGAGGTCTACGGATACTCACCACGCCCCATCTATGCTCACAACTACCCTAGCTCCCTCGATCGGTACAGGCCAGGTCAGTAGCGCATACTACTACTCATCACATGCTATATTAACAAAAGCTCTAAGAATGGCCGCTTCTATTTACCATTGACTAAAAGTGAGTCTGCACATAAGTGACTTGGTTCCAACGCAGTAAAAATAGATCAACGTGTTGACAGATGGAGCTCGTGTAGTAACAGAGTCGGTTTCTATTGGCAAATGCTACGCATAACTCGAGCTTGACTCTACCATGCCAAAAGTCTGTCGATACTAATTGTTCATCAGCGTTAAAGATCTCTCTGATTGTCATCAAAGTATCGGAAACGCTTCTTTATTTATGTATATATGTTAAGATCGATTTTTTGTACAACAAATATTGCACTATTATCATGCGTATCTACTTTTTCATTATTAATGCACAACTGGACTTGGTGTTATTTAAAGCCAAAATTTTAGCAAAATGTAAATAGGCTAGTCCCTTCTTTACAATCACGATCATCATTGGCATTATATTTTAATTGTTTCAGCATCAAAATCCTCCAGCAGACTATAAGATATATCTCAAAAACATCTAGCTACCATAGTTGCTTGCTGCAAATACTGTCGGCAACATTAAATGTCGTTGTTAGCTAATTTTAAATATTGGTGTAGAATAAAGAACATTCAACACCAATCAATGAAATAACAAAAGCAAATTTTGTGTCTACAATTATGAAATGTTTCTTTATAATGTAATTTATATACAGTTTTTATATAAATAAAGCTTACGCACATTTATTTTGGCGTGGATCCTGTCAAAGGTTTGAAGATTTATGTAAATGACAAACATTACATGGAGTCTCACACGGTTATAGTTATATAAACATTGGTTTTAATGGAACCATAACATTAGTCAATACCTATTTAAAAAAAAGTTATTAACTAAATTCAAAATTTCAGTCGTCAAAACATATCAAACACACCTTATCGTTTAATTGCTATGCTACTGTTTTATGTTTTGTTTATAAAATTTTTAATTTCATTTATTAATTAGACCACATAACTACATAATTAGTTTACAGTTGCTAGCTGTCTCTAAAAACCAATCGAACAGTTCCACGCTACGTACCTAAGGTTCATGACCACGACATTTAATACTTTAGGTGCAATTTTTTATTTATATTAATACCAAATGTACGATATGCTTGCAAGTTACATCCAATCATACTTCATATGGTTGCATGTGAAAATTAATAGAAATCACCTCTTATACATAACATCACGTACCTACACATGTTTATTCATTGCTTTTGGATATCCATGAATGTTTATAAAGTTCATTTTGTAAATCTTCTAGCACTTGTCAGGAACACTTTTTTTGATTAAATTTCCGTTCATACCCTAATGTTATAGTCTATCCGCAAACTTTAATTCAAATCAGCAAGGTTTATGAGAGGTGAGTTCTATGAAAACTAAATTGTTCATTCCCCTGTACTAAATATTCAAACTAATGCCTACGCTTTTCAAGCTTTAACAAAGTTTTTATAACAGCTATCTATTAAGACAAAGTTACATGGATTTTTATTAATTTATATTGTTTTCTTTTTTATTGCGTTATAACAAAACTTTATTTTCATTTGTCCCCTGCATTGAAACTGTGATTCACTACCTACTCGTACATCTACTCGTAAGATAAGATCCCACAAAACGGATCCATGATATTCTGTTTTGGCTGGCTCTTGTCTACTATATCCCTTACTTAACCTTATGTGTTATTTTACTGCCGGTGGTACTGTTTTTCTAAAGTTTCATAAATAGAAATCCGTTCTGAAGCTTTTATTTTTCATATCAGTTTATCATGTGCCGAGACGCGTGCGACGAGGTGTCGACCCCTTCGACGCCCACAAAGCTTGGCAAGACCATCTGGACAGACTCGCCGCCATCGACCGTCTGTATCCCTCTCGCTACGGACTGTATCTTAAGGACAGGGCATACCCCATCACCGACCTGACCGCCCCCATCGTTGACCGCCTTCAGCCCAAGAGCCTTAAAGGCATCGAGTACGAACCGGATAACAAACCTCACTGGGGAACAGGTAAATACTAATCTGTTTTTTGCACGATCATCTTAGAATAAGATAGAATAAGTTCTCCAAAGGTTCAACTGTTCGATTTTTTCATAACCCTAGTAGTCTTCTTTTGTGTCTCGGAAAGACTGAATAGAGTAAAATTTCGAATGGGCAAATCTTCTGTATCCTGCTGATCTATGTTATAGGTTGTGTATTAACTGAATCCAATTAGTTGTTGTTAATGCCAATTGGATTTAGTTGGACGGGACCAATAACTAGAATTCAGAAAATGTAGGTATATCCGATTTGAATCTAGCTCGCGATTTATTCAATGCAAATTGAATTTAAGCAACGTGAAGCATAGATCCGAAATGTTTTATGTACGAGTACTTATTGTTTACCTTTTATTAATAATTGTTAAATTTATTTTAAATTGTGTATGTAATATACAATCAATTTCTTGTGTAGTATACTCGATGTTAGAACTTTTTTTTTGTATTTCGAAGAAGGGAAAATGGGCAAAATTTTAAATTCGATGGATTTATAAAGGGAGGTACTTATTAGATTATTTATGTCTAGTCATACTTAACGAAATATCGAGGAAATAATCTTTTTGTATTTTATATTTATACATAGGTATTATATTACAACATTTTTAAGTATATAGTACAAATTTGATTACAAAGACTAACACAATTCATATTTTTTATTAAAATATAAAAGACCAACCCGTGTTTTGATTTAGTAGTTTAGTACCCACCCATTTCATTTCAATATAAGGATGTATATGTGTTTAAAATTTTTATGTTCTACACCCCGTTCTGCAGAATTCGTCTAAAACGTTATCATGACATTCATGGCCAATTTTGTGCATAAATAACTATAAGCACACGTGCATGAACTGCATTGTATATAAGCAAGGTAACTCTGACCTGGAATGATCACTTCTAATAAGAGCGTCCTTGTGTCTGCGAACACTACACTCATCTTAAGATCTCTTAAAAAACCAATTCAATTCGATTCAAATTTGATACTCTGAACTAAACGAGGTACTGATTGTGAGACTTGCCATGAAGGAGCGTTGCCAGCGAGGATATCGGACGTGTTCAAAAAGGACCCATTTTTCGCTGAAGCCGAAAAATGGGCTGATTTTGATCGCTCACTCCGAGGGAAGTCTCCGACGCCGGTGAAGCCGAGAATAAGCCCTCCGCGAGAATGCGAGGTCGCATTCGATTCCGACGGTAAGGGCAGCAGACCCCATGCACCCTGTATCTTCGTCACGTCCTTCTGTGTCATAAATTTATTCGTTATTTTCATTAATCAAAGTGTGGTAGTCATTAAAGTAGCTCTACCGTGAGAATTTATACTATTTCCCTCATAGTTATTTCTTTTTTATTAATCTTATACCGAATAGTAATAAAAAAGTAAATTTCCTTTCCCTTAAACTGAATCGTGAATGATACTTATGACATCTAAGTTCACGTAAAGATTTTACACCTATTTTTGACCCAAACGAGTGTATGTGTTCTTTCCATATTAAAATTTACTATGGACTCGCATGTTATATCATACTTATTAATAAACAATCGACGCACCTAACAACGTAGACACTTAGATACTACTTATAAGTATAAAATTATAAAACAACCAGGATGTGATAAATATCAACAACTGAAACGCAAATGCGTTTCAGTATAAGATGTTTTAGTTTAAGATCCTACCGGCTTCTTTTAATTTAAATCGATTAATATGACAAGTAACAAAAAAGAAAATAATAATTGAAGAATTTATTATATGTCACATCCGGGTAGGTACGACGCTTTCTTTTATGTAACGTAAGCTTTGCTGGACTAAGTCTTACAATGCCAACTTGAACCGTAACATAAGTTTGGCTGCATTCATCGCTTGATGATTAACAGGGCGTGGGCGATGACGAAGAGCAGCTTGTGTGTCTGTTGTCCTCGATATTAATGGCATATGCCGTGTAGGTGCACCCCTGTTCAGCGCCGGCGGGCTCCGTCGCAGGCCTTGGGCGGACATATTCAACCCGAGCCCGTCTCTGCCTATCTCGGCCATCACTCGGGACCCCTTCTGGTACGACTGGCCGGAGCTGAGACCTATGGCGCGATGGGACAGAAGCCCCTCCTACATCCGTGACTCGTACCTGTCGCCCGTGAAACGCACCTTCCTGTGGGACAAGCACCCGATCAGACCCTTAGGTTAGTGGGTCGCTGTAAATATTTATGCAACCGCTTCACGGCTTTCTACTACGAGCTGTACAAATTGGCCTACGAAACCGTTTTACAATTTCTTTTCTTCCTACTTGGCAGCTCACGATCATCGAATGCAATACCTACTTGTTTACGATTTCTAACAATATTACATTTTAGGGATCTATGTACTAATCTTGAATCTCTGACGACGACAGATCTTATGGTGGCAGACGCATTGACCGTGGATGATCTAAGCAAGACTTTACCCTACGTTCGTTGTCTATAAAGTCTCGTTAGCATTGCGCACCAGGCAACTACTCTACTATTGGTAAATGAAAACCGATTTGTGGAATAAAACCCTGAATGCGTTGTTAAAGAATGTTTTACCTCCTTGGTGTATGAAGAACCTTAATAGTTTTAAAGTAAAGAAAAATTATGAAGAAGTTTTTAAAAATATGAATTAGATTTACATGCTAAGCAACCAACTCCCCGTGTTTTATTACTTATCTATAATGATCATTCTTTTGTCATTCATATCAAATTAATCTTATCCATTTAAAATTTAGCAAGGAAACATAAAGTACCTATTCATGAAACTTCGCGCTCACATCATCTGTATAAATTAGTCATTTCACTATTGACTTATATACTGTCAGTTCATGCACTTGTTACGTACCTACCTTTTTCTCATTATTTTCTCGTCTATCGAAAGCCTAATATCGCCTTTTACATCGTATTACATGCAGTGTGAAATGAAATTCCATTAGCATGTGCCTACCTGTTATAATATTTCAATTTCAACACACACACGCATCCAAACCTAAATACTGCGAAATGTCCTACAGGTTAAATTAAAGTGCTATAATGTACTTTATAAAATGAAAAAATAATTACGTTTGCTCTGTTATTGTTAAATTTTCGTCATTAAAATAGTTGCGAGTTAATTATAATAATATTTTATGTCAGTTCACCAATTATTTACAGGAAAAATAGTAATTATTTGTTAATAATCAACAAATAATTATAAAATAGTAATTATTTGTTAATTTTTTGTATACTTAGGTACTAATTAATTATTGTATTCTATAAAATATATTGTAGGTATACTATAATAACCCAAACAACGTACCTATAGGTAATTTAATCTAGGCTATGAAATCTATCTCTACAAAAATCTAATTACGACAGAGGACGAAAAACACTAGGTATGCCCTACCAAAGTTCTTAAGGTCCTATACAACCTATTAGGCACAATTTTCTCAGTTAATAGGAGATTGTGCCTAAATATTTGCAAACCGTACCTATTAAACTAGTCCTGATTTTTCATCCCTTACTTTTACAATATTATTAGGTACCTATTGTTTATAATAATTATAATGGCGTAGTTACTAGCATAGTCATTACCGTAAGTGTAGCTATGCTCTCCGAAGCTCTTTAAAACTCTTCACAGACGTCGTTTAGATTGCGCGCCACACTAACATTTATAAAGTATCGTAAATTTTCTTTTTCAGCTGCTGCTTTCTAAGGATCGCACATCGATCGGACTTTTTGCCAACTTCTAAAATGTTATTATTTACAGTACTTGCCTAACGGCATTTATATACATTATTTCTGTCACAACTTTGACTATGTTACATGAAACACTATCGCTATCAATTAGTTTGGCTGGTGCCACTTAAAATTCATCCAAGATCTCAAAGACTGCAATAACATAGTCACTGCCACGGATATAAACAATTGTTATTACGAATAAAATTTTTATTATTATTAATATTATTTTTATGTACCTACTCCAAAAAAATATATTAAAAAAAAACAATAAAATTCTTAAAAAGTCATTGCGTGTTTTATTTTGTTTTGTTTCTTCTTTTGTTTTGTATCATTTGTTAATCTGTTAGCTTCATCGAAGTCTGATATGGATGATTTCGTGTACTAGGTTTTTAATATTTTATAGATTTTTCTATAGATTAAAACAGAAACTTAACAATGAACGGACTAAATTAGGTGTTCCTCTGATAAATCATAATTATCATCATTGGAAGCGTTGCTGACAAAGCGGCGACTGCTGTCGTTCGTGTGCTGCTCACTGGTATAAAATTTACATGATAAAAATAGAATAATAATAAATCTATGATAAAAAGTATATATATAACTACTAGCTGACCCAGCAAACGTCGTTTTGCCATGTAAGTTATCGAGTGCGAAAATGACTATTAAGAACATAGATATAAACGTTAGTTACAATAATACATCTATGATTAAGAAATAGGGGTTGGTGATAGAAGGGTGAAAATTTAGGGTTGTATGTATTTTTTAATGCCACATTATAAAAAAATAAAA
>DWIY01000269.1:0-14824 GCA_018248615.1 Erynnis brizo brizo
CAATGTAATCGGGCTTCGTCGCTTTATACAGATATAAAACCTCACCCCATTATCTCCCAGACTCGTCAGAACGCAACATAATTACAGCACAGCAGTCATTTTCCTTCGTTACCGATAGAATCCTGAAAAAAATCTCTACGGCCATTGTTATCCTGTCGTATGCTTTTTTGTATCGTTATTACCCCGCATAAATATTCAAGGAACAGGTACGGTCTTTGAGACAGCACTGTGCGGCGATATTGACATTATAATGAAATCCCCTTAAACGTCCACGCTTTGATTGTTAAAATATGCATTAGATAAATAAATCCTCCCTCCCCTAGATTCGAGTTCTCTAAGTCAATTTAGCGAGACGTGATAGAATAATTTGAAGCTTTAATACAATTTAACTGTTGATAAAAATTACTTTAGATTTCTTCGTTGGATTACAATTATTTTTAATTACAGAAAGACTAAAATTAACTAAAATCCCTCCTACTATTCCTAAATTATTGAGAAAAAGGCAAGTAGATGTATAGAAAAACCTACGTCAAGGTTATAACAAAAAGTTTTATGAAAATATTTTCAATATGTAACTCCCTTATACAGTGTTTACGTAAACCAAGAGTATGAAAACATGTTTACCATTATAATATACTATAACAAAAGAAATTCACTGGCCAGACGAGACAAAAGATATTAAGTGAAACCTTTTATCAATAGAGGGATAAAGAGCGTTACTAAACAGGTATTTATTTGGAAAACAATCCGAGCAGTCTGGCGTCGTTGTCTAGCCATTATGTAGTTATTATGCGTTCTTCAGAAATATCCTCCATCCCTGCTAACCTCGGGTGGATTGCATAATATATTAACGGTAATTATTCTTACATTTAGACCGCCCGGTGTGCGTTTGTTCGGTTCTAATTGTTTTCGCTTTAAGCGATGGCGTATCTCTAATCCAGTCAGCTTGGCTGTAATGAAAACTTATTATTTCTCAATTCATCAATTCCTTGCTATTATAATTTTATTGTTTCTGGTAAGTATATAAATAAATAAATATAATTAATTTTACGGCAATGCTTACAATTTAGACACCAATTTCTCGGATAAAGCACAAAATCCACGGAAAACATTTTTTAGACTATTGACTTTCGTATTTTGTTTATCTGTTGTCTTAAAATATTAATTTTTAACGTTAATACAAACGATTTCTCGTCCAAATCACAAGACATAACTATGAAAAAGATTTCGCAAACTGCAATCGTTCGTCTTTATTTTCTATCGATATTTACTGATGTATTAAATTAAAATGTGTGAGATTAAGCACACTCTTTTCTTCTCCAGATGGTGACCAGGACAAAGAAAATCTTCGTTGGCGGGCTATCAGCACCAACAACGCTGGAGGATGTCAAGAATTACTTTGAGCAATTTGGACCGGTAAGTACAATTTTTGAATTTTATATACTTACCAGGAGAAGGGTAGGTAATTTGAGAAGTCGAGAGAATTTTCAAATCTCCGCGATAACTCCTTCTACATGGCAATTAACAGAGTTATGCTAAATCGTATATATAAGTTATTACTACTTACAGTAGTTGCTTAAAATCCGTTAACATCACCAAGCCGGAGTTAATTTAGGTCCTTAAAAAGTTTATTGACGGTTACCTATCGTTAGCAAAAGTAACTGCTACGTGTGTTTCGTAGCGGTTGAAAGTCGTAGAGGCCACAAGCAGCGGTCACCTTTGCGCTTCAATCAAAAGGCGTAGATCCGTAGCTTTGCGTTTCTTGATTTCGTAGATCATGACCATGTCAATAAACTCTTTGAAACTTAAGTGAGTGGGGTAATAATATTTATAATAGGTATTACAAATAACTATGTCAATGTAAAATTATTTTCCCCTCTTGTATTAAAAGTACATAATAATATCTTTCTCTTATACTCAATTATTCTTCATCCGTTAAAAGTAAAGGACTTTATTTATAAGAGCAATTATTTAACGGTTAACTAAATAACAGAGTATAGTTTTGACCACAATATTCTTACAGCTTGGTGCATTAAAAATCCGCGGTTTAGTATTAAATATGCAGTAAATGTAATGAAATCTACCAAGAAGCAACAACTAGCTAGCCGCTCAGGTAATCTCTAGGGCGACCGGTCTCGACTGCATACACAACGATTAGGATTACGTTCACATTATCTCTCCGTGTTTTGTAGCTGCAGATTTGCAAAATACTCAATTATTTTAAAAATAATATCAACAGTGGGCCATGAAAGGATTGCAGCCAAATGAGAAAACAGTAAGACCATATATTAGTGAACTAAATTAATTGAGCTGAACACACTTCACACACCTTAACAGATCCCTTACTATATCTAAATACTGCCTGAAAATATTTTGACTCTTGACTGAATGAAATGACTCTATGAAATTATCGCTTACTTTGAGTCGGTTGTTTTATGCAATAATCATCCCCAAAAACACCGGTGTAGGCTTCTCATGTCTACGTCATTATTAAAGAATTAGGGACATACCGTCATCGCTCGGTAGACTGCGTCAGAGTTGAGTGCGTAAATTACAACTTTTCCTTACGCGAAACATAATTCACGCGGAAGTTTTTTGCGGAAATTGCTAAATTCATGTTTCATTCTGTCATGTCACGGCGCGTGTTAGCCTAGAGTTCGGCTTTTTCGAAAATACAGGTAGGTACGAGGTGTTTTTAAAGTTACATTTCGTATACTGTTACATATGCAGGTTTTTTTATTTGAACTCATCAAGGTAAATGTTAATAAAGGCTATGACATGTAATTAGTCTTCAAAACTCTACAATATTTTCTGCACCAGAATAAGTTAAAATTAAATTATTTTGGAAAGTATATACTGACTATATACGAGACTTAATTTAAAAGGGTAATAAGAGACAACGTAGCTATAATGAGTTAGTGGAAATAAAAAACAAACAGAACTTTTCAATCAGGAAACAATTCCTTGAACTTGGATCGATATTGAATAAGAGTCGTTTAAGCACCAATCTATCGACTCGTTGATTGGAATTTGGTATTCTGAAAGCAGTCTTAGCTGGAGTAGTTAAGGTCCATATTCATTTGGTTGGCAGGTGAAGCCTGTAGGGCTGAGATAAGTTGGGTCTTTGTCTGGCGGCCGCGAGTCAGAGCAGGTGTCTATCTACAAAAGTTTCGTCGTAATTAGCCCCGTATCTAGCATGGATGCGGACTAAGGAACTTTTCAGAATTCAACATTGGCTACAGCGGGAAGTCATTGTGCCTCGCTCAAAGTAATCGGCCCCGGCCAGCCCGCGACGATCAAAACCTTCATTACCTATTATGAGAGTTTAGAATAAAGCCAACGAGTTTTTCGAAGTGAATGTGATTGATGCCAAGAGAAGAAAATATCTTGAGGAAGATAAAAGGAATTTAATGAAGAGTCTTTAAGAATAATGATTAAGGGAATGGTTATTCCTTTTGGTCGGCGGCCTAATGATGGGGTCTTTTTGATTACTTTTCATGTCTACAAAGTACGATGTATAAAGACGAAGCTAGTATCTAGTTTAAATATTGCAAGTAGGTTTAGTATAAAATCATTTAAAAGATGAACTAACAGTGATTCTTGGTAAACTTTTACGATTCTTCGCCGAATGTGATTACGACAATCAACCCACGTACCGTTACAACTAGGGAGGTAAATCGTGTCCTTAGATTACCATAAAACGGGCACGTGATCTAACTTATACCGCCAATTAACTACCCGAGTCAGAACCAATCAAAACGTGTAACCTCACATAAGAAGCCTAAAATGTATACCTCAGTGCGATAAATAAATTAATTCTATTATTTGATCTAAGATTCCAAGGGCGCACACAGAGAATTCTGATTACAAATTAATTCAATAACATTCAAGCCGTGCACTGTGCTCTCGAGTCGGCATCATTTCGTAAGGGTGTCACATTTTGAGCAAGTTTAATTAACAATCTAGTCGCTTTTGTAGGTGCCTTCATTAGGGTATTTGTGGATAAACATTGCGCAAACTCGGCGCAATCTGGAGCGAGTGCGTGTGCGTAGGACAGGAGGGCTGGATCGGATCGTCGGATCCCATATCCGGTGTCGCTACGTCACGTGCTGTGTCGCGATCACATCGAAGCTCCTGCCATTATGGGAGTGGAAACTACGCGCGCTGCCGGCGGCGTGCGTGCGCTCCGTGACTCCGATATCTCGATACCGTTCTAGTTCCCTACGTGCGAGCTTTCCGAATGCAAACTGTCTCAGAATATCAAATGAGCCACTTAAATACCGAACACAATGACTACGCCCACCTGAAGCAAAGGCCGCGGGGACGCGTGCACGCAACGCCGTCGTAAATGAAAGCCCGTCGGGTCGGGGCCGAAGGGTGGGCGAGGTTGAACCCCGGTAACGATTTCCTTCAGATAATGGAGAATTTTCTGATGAAAGCTGCTCAACAGTGCCCTTTCAAGGATTTAGGAAACGTCGGATTTATGGCCCGAACGGTCGGCGCAAATTTTGTTCGTCACGACACAACGGTCCCTATCGAATGAATAAAACGGATCTATACGTGAGTCCTCCCCTGAGCATTCTTTCATAGAATTCTCCCCATTCCGAACTTTAAAGTGCTGTTGCAGCCGTTGTACTAATGAGTTATAAAGATAACGTGCCCTCCGTAGTTTTAATCTACTCTTTAAATAGCTGCCGACTCTGCCGAGCAATAAAAGCACTGCAAGAATAACATTTAAACAATCTCCGAGAGAAATTGAAGAGGTTCGATTAATATATGGATGAAATTGTCTAGGTTATGATTGTCTTAAAGCCATTGATTGATATTTTGTCTTTTATTAAATATCCTTTTTTATGTATTTACGTTATATGAAAATTTAAAAAGTAACTAATCTCAACAGCGGGAAGTAAAAAATACAGAAGATATTACTAGCATCTTGCGAAAGGAATTCTTGCAAATTAAAAGGCATGTAGTAGGTTCTTAAGTTTTTAAATGCATTCAAATAAGGCTGTGAGATAATTTCATAGCGTCAGACGATTAAGCTAAAACAAACACGTATTATGTGTGAAGTACTCGCGGCAATTTTGAGCGAAAGTTTAAAGGTAGCAAATTAGTTCTGCAGCACGTAGCACCATATATTCGCTTAATTCTTGTCTATCAAATTGTGTACACAATACTATCCTTACACTCCGTATCGTATAAGGCTATTTTGATATCCATTTTTATGCAAATCTAAAATCCATTGTACTTAACATTATTGGATTCAATTTTATGGCAATTTCTATGAATGAAAATTTATACCTCTAACACAGAAATGTGATTGAAAATTAACTGAAATAATGTTTTTGTAGTTCTTAATACTTTAACAATATCAATGTTAGCTTTATTCAACAGAAACGTGACGACAGCTTACCAAATATTAATATGTAAATCGCTGCTGAATTCACTTCGGAGTCGAATGCCACCCGGCACCGAGATGGCGACTTAAAAATTAATTAGCCGAACGACCGGTGTAATCTCTGAAGCCTACAACGATTAGGAGTTTTGTGGTTTTCTAATGTCGATTCAAGTACCTGTGTAATAGGTGCTATTTTCATTTAATAAAGCCGCGGCACATACGACCCTCTAGCTCGCGGCGAACGGACCCTGACTGCCAATGTCTGTCCCACTCGAGTATAACGCACACTTGGACCTCACAATTTCGCCGTGGATTGCTTATATTTTATTTTTTTCTATTCTCTCATGAAAATGTATGCCGTCTTTATCTGTCTATCTGCCTCGCTAAAGCGATCTTATATTTAATGTTAAGCGGACAACTTTATTCACAAGAATTTTGGCCGAATGTTTAAGTAAAAATATCTCGTTCTTCGCGAATATTATTTTTAGATTTACAAACGGAAGCAAAATATCCGTATCCCTTTATCCGGCGTGGTTTTGTTTGGGGATTTTTCTTAATGTTCTTCAATATTGACTCTCGTTTTTGGGAAAGTATTCAAAAGTTACGACGGAGTTTATTTTATGTTTCTCCTCGGCACCTTAAGAAGTTTGGCGTTTCTAAGTGCTTTAAATTAATAGTGTCCTCTCTGGCAATTCGATGCCTTATATTACTGGATCGAGACTTGACGTCGGGTAACGATGAAGTTTCCTAACCAATATAAAGTTAGTGAGCTTCGCTAAGCGTCGCACGCACAAGAGGGTGTCTTTGGGAAAGTTCCGTTGCATGCTTGATTCGCTATTGTTTTAGTCGTCAGACTCCCAACTCTGACCGGCGTTCCTTCCGATAGCTACCTTCCAATGTGTACTTCCTTACATTGCAACTTGTACGACTACTTGCTATTATCTCAACGTTTGATACCAACTTAGTTATTGACTATCCACATGCCCACATCACTATCCAATAGCAATTACCTATTTATACGCTAATAATAAATTTTATACGAATCCTAGAAAATATATCTATAAGTTCTAAACGAAACATTGCATTTAATTTATTTAATTGAAGGGGATATTTCTTAAAGACGAGATGAGCGCAGGCCTTTCAAAAATGTTTAATAAATGTGTACCGAAGTGGGTACATTCATTTCAAGTGCGGGTGAAATTGAAGAGACTTAGAAAATGCCGGGAGTTTATTTAAAAAGGACGCCAAAGAATGAAAATATACTTTTGCAAAACTCACCGGTAAACATGAGGTAAACCAAAATTTGAGGAGTAAATCTACGTAGGTCGGTTATCGGCTCATTAGAACTTGAAGAGATATTTTTCGGGGGAAAAATAATTGCATGTAAGTATTTCTTCATAGGTTTCAGTTAATAATGGATGAATTAATTCCAAATAGACTTACCATTATTATGTTCACTTATGCTCAGCAATTAGACAAACAGCCGCTAGTTTCAGCCGAAGTATTTCTAAAGCTTGTACGGACACGCACACAAAGTAAAGCACGGCTTATTCTATCGCTAATACCAGCATTTGGCAATAAATCGCTGAAAACAAACAAGCTGCACAGATTGTTGTGTTTCCAGCTAGGGAACTGTATAACCGTCAAACAATCCAGCTCCGATAGATAGTGTTCCTGCGCGCTTGCATCGCTAACTAAACATCGTTTACTGTCAGCAGCCCTCGAACTGTAACTGAGGCGGGTCCGGACTTTGGCTAAACTACACTATAGGTACGATATCATCGCAGGCCGTATATCAATCAGTTGTTACAACGCTCTACGATTGTCGTTTATCTTCGGGCCGGTCGGATCTGTCTGTCCAGATTCGTGCATTGTTCCGACATTAGTCGGGGTTGCCGAAACGGTGGTTGTCTGAAATGCCAGCGCGGTAGCTTCGTCGGAGCAAGCGCGCACCGAGCGCCCGATAGCGTTTCCAATTTCCTGACTTAAATTGCTCTAATTTGGTTATGCGCTGACGGGTGATCGAAGCCCACTAAAGCCCTATCCACGATCCGGCGACATTGCGGTTTGTAATTTTTGTTCCATTTTGACGCAGTTTCATGCTCATGTTTTATTTTATCTCTTAGCTCACGTGAAATAAAATTTGTAAGCTTTGACCGCTGTAGCTCTGCAAAATGCAAAGTTAATCTTTAAAGCTCGTTCTTCATAATGTTCACTAAAATTTTGTGGACTACAAATCCTTTAATGCTGCTTATATGAATCTCATATTTAATTTCACTGCTTTTGCGTTAATAACTGGAATAGAATGTAGAATAGTTTCATCATCCTTTGACTTTATTACTTTATATTATAGAAAAGGCAAAGTAGTTTGTGGGCCACCCAACGTTAACTGCAAATAATGTTAACTGTCATCAACAGTCCATGGATAAATGCATCTAACCTAAACAGAGCCAGAATAATGCCTGAAGTTTATTAGTGAATGTGGTTCTGCTGTTGAAGACTTTATACATATTTTTAATTACTTCACAATAGAATATAAAATCAACAGTGGTACTCATGTAAACTTTCTATGTATGTATATCTTCAATGTATACCTTTAAAGTCGATCAACAATATTTGTAACACCCCTAAGTTGTAATAAAACAAATTGGAAGCTAAGATAGTCCATAATTAAGCCTTTGGCTACATTAAGTATTAAATCAGTCTACGTCTTCAAATATAGTAGCAAAATTCAGCACCAAATGTCGTAACGATTTGCTCTAACAACGTGGCATAATACTTGTATTTGTTCATATATTCCGAGAGTTCCTCTTGCCTTAGCGCAAGTTTTGTAGACTTTGGGAATAAATTTCTGATCCTTGATTTAGTTTCTCCAGAGCTATGACAAAATATGTATAGCATAATTTGACTTTTACAACTTTAATATATTAGAAAGTTCTATTGGGAGTCGTATATAGTTAGGAAACTTCATGTTATAATTATTATGTCTTGTAGGCCTGCTGATATTTTTATAATACTTAAAGATGGATTAACTTCAGATGTAAAGTAAATGCTGTATCAGAAAAATCAATATTTTTATAATATGTAAAGCAAACCTTTAATGACACTCTAATGATAAATATTTCGACCGATTGCTTTGAAGATTGCATACTGTATCTATCTTACATGCAAAAAAGTAAAAAAAAAAGTGGGCACAAATTCGCTCGATTTGAGGCCGTTGTTAATTCATTTTGGAGTGGTCGATCTCCCACTAAGCCAACTCTTTATCAACTTAACTTAAAAACGTAAGTAAACTCTTGATAAATTATCTCTAGATCAATGTGATAAAGTAACTTTAGATCATCTCCTACAAGAGATGTCTTTGTCCAGCAGAGGTTTGTAACCATAGCATATAACACTTAACAACTTTACTAAAACGTTAACGGTTCGATCCATGTGCTCCATTAAAAATCTCAATATTCGAAGATACTAGTCATCAAACGGAATGCGCAGTCTAAAATTCAAAGTCAAATGGCCAGCTTATAATAAAATTAGACTAGAAGCTCGGGTTTTCCGAATCGAGAATTGACTTTTTTATATTCCCATTGGACGGGAACGAGCTCTAGTAGAGTGGCAATATATTAGCTTAATGGCAAACTAATTACTCCTGGAATAGCTCTGCAGGACCACGTACAGACTCCTTAAGGACTTTTTTATGTAATTTAACACGGCTTCTTCAGATTTTCTTCATGAAACATAAGAAAAGGAAACATGGTAATGTTTTTTTTTTCCGAATAAAAACTTTTCATTACATATTAATTTAATTATTCTTACAAGCGATTAGTTTCAACTGAGATTGAAAATTGTTTTGATTGTTTAGTCAGAATTAATATTAACAAACATTATTTACAAAGAAATTAAAAATAAGGTTTTAAAAAATCCTTGATTGATGAGCCTACAGAATAAGTAAAATGTATGTACCTTGTAAACTGAATATGTTTATGAAAATGCGTATCTCATCAGACTAGAAACAATCTCTTCGATAACGATAAAATCATCTTGAAAAATTCCATTTATGAGCTGCAGTCAAAAGCGCGGTACAAGTAAACACGAGAGCAATATAAATGTAGAAACAATATCGCAAAGTATGCTTCGCCGTGCCATTGTAGAGGCAATCTGATGGACACAGAATCGAATGCGATGCGCAATGAAAACAAAATTGTGTCTTATACTTGTCACAGTACGGTCTATTTTCCTGTACCAATGAGTGCGAATAAAAATCGAAATGCGGCGGAACAATGATGTAATAGTTTCGGCCGGGGAAGGAGGGATAAACGTACCCCCGGGTGAACGATTTGTATTAGCCGTCTAGCACTGTACGTGTAATTGTCGACGCCCGGGGCGAGGTGGTTGCGTCGTGCACTCAAACACGTAAGAGGGGCAAATCCGAAAAAAGTAATGAGAACCTTGAATCGATAGCCGAACTCCACTTTGCTCTGTTTGCTCAGCCCCAATTCTTGTCATTCGATTTTTCTGAAAGCATGATAACGGTTTGCAGTCGCACAAATGGTGCGAAAAATCCTCTGGTTAATTTTCCGACCAATGACGCAAAGAATGAATCGCATAACCAATAAAAAAAGCTTATAAATTTGAGCTTGAATATCGTGCTAAACTAAACCTATGTAGTTTGATACGTTATCATCTACTATCAATCTACTATCAACTATCAATTATGTAACTATTACTTCTTTTTCAATATGAGCAACATGCTTATTTTGTAAACGTTTTTATTTTTACGAAAAATGGAGCGTTAAAATTAACTTAATTGATATTTTATGGCCGTTCGTTCACGCGCCAACTAGCTTATCCTTTTACAAAGCTGGAATCGATGGAACGATATAAGCCGATTTATGAAAAGTAAATTGTAATGCAACAATATCCGCATGCATTGAGATAAATATTTTTCAGTGATTGGTGCTATTAATAATTCCTTTGAGGATGGAAGAGTTTAGTAAATTGTTAGGGAAAGTAATAAAACCACGTTGCTAGCTCTTTAGACTAAATTTATATCTAACTAAGTGCTGATAAAAATAGGATAGTAAACAAGCTCGTTTGTTGCTCCTATGAAAAATAAACTCCTTTATTTTCTGAAAGGATTTTCTGAAAGGAGAAACAAGAGCCCTTAAATACACTTATACGTTTCATTTATCTCCATCATATAATTTTACGAATGCCTTTGAAATGAGAAAATCAAAGTAGGCATTCGAATGAGCTCACAACAGAGCATCGGCGGCGTCTTATTCAAAGCTTCTTCTGAATCGAATGAGGTTCGTTTCACGCGTGTGTGAATACTTTCTCTAAGTAGACGTCGCGGACGCGACTCTGTGAGCTCGCAAAGCCGATTTAGGGTCGGCTAATTAATATCCTCACTTTTTCTGCCTAACGTTAATTAAAATATTTCAATCTCTCTTTTTCTCGTCTTGCGTAACTTTTATTCCTACGTTAACTTTCCCTGTTTTAAAAACACGACTTTGCATGTGGATTGAGCTGTTAAATTATTCCTAAATTTTGATTGCCTCGTAGAAACCGCCCGGATTCTACGGAGGGGCTCTCATTTTTTGTTCCCATTTCAAGAGACAATTAGGTATGCTAATACATTTATTGCGTGACGGCTTCGAAAAAACCGCAGGGGAAAGATCAGTGTTAAAAATTTGGTGGAAATATTGTCAGAAAAAGATTATCGGAGAAAAAGTTGAAGTCCATGAAATTAAATAAGAAGCCTTATGAAAGACTGTTGTAGATACCTACATAATACTTAAACTAAGGAACAGGTCGAGAAACACCGTGTTTATTTACAAGTAAATTAAAGAGAATAGCCTAAGGAGACAGCTTTGGCAAAATAAAAGGGAAACTTTGCCCTAATATTTACAAGACGTTTTGACTCGCGAGGAAACGAGCGACATGAATTATATTGTTAACGCAGACTCGACAGTATTCAAACAAGAGGCGCATTGTAACAAGTTTCAGTTAGTTTTATTACTTACGCATTTTCCACTGACGTGTACGGGAAATGGCGAAAAATAACAATAGGAACGGGCGGGCGGTGACAATTCAAAGTGTCAAATAATTCAAGGTGCGGCACGACGTATCTCACAATCAGTGAGATCTACAGCCGCTTCGAGCGAGACTCCGTACGTTTTTTCCATCCATTCGGTTTCTTTATTTCGCGTTTCTCCTTATAAATATAAGAGTTCGGCATCTTCGCACGAATTCCCAAGATAAAAAGGTATTTTTCACACGTGAAGTCGGCAGGCCATGTGCCGCTGGTGGCTAAATTATATTCGCTGCAGAGCATTACCGGAATCGATGCATGAATTATCATAATACATTTATTTTTACTCCACTGCGCCTCGCCGGGGAGGTTTATTGGAAACTTATAAACATGTTGGATCAACAACACAAATGTTACTTTTTCAAAAGGAATTAAATACTTGGAATTTAATGTTGATTGGCATTAACATTATTATTGGGATTAAATTTTGTTTGACAATTTTAATATCATCGTAAATTCGTAATAATAGAATTTTTGATCTAAAACATTGTCGCAAGACCCTGTTTTATACTGTAAAAAAGGGAAACAAAGCCCACTGGGCGTAATAAAGCAGCTCGATTTCCGCTATTTAGGACAGACGAACTGAATTAAAGTTCTTTGGGGAAAGTGAGTTTGGTATACACGAAATGTATCCAAAGCGGGTGAGTAATAAGAATTCCGTGGCAGGGCAGGCACTTTGAAGAAAAAACGATGATGAAGCGCGATCACGCCGAGATCCCCGCGTAGCTGACTGACAAATTGTCGAACATTTTTTTCGCTAAAATTCTTTCCCTTCGAATCCAATTATTGAGTCTTACCGATAGAATTGCGCTTGCTTTATTTCCTTGTTTCACTTGACTTGCTGGTTTATTTTTAACCCTTGCCTGAGCCACTGTCGCTGTGCCGTCGTTCACTAAGTACCATGTATCCACTCTCTTGAGAAAGTTTTACTGCGTTGCGAATATGAAAGTTATCGAGATACGACTAGCAAACGCAGTTGCTTTCGATAAAAAGGCAGATTGTAAAACATTTTAAAAATACAAATTTGGAACATAAAACACTTTGACGTAGGTGTTTACGTAACTTCCTTAAATAGCACAGACTCTGAAACACAGTAACTCTATACAAGCTGTGATAAAGGTTCGATTGTATGCAGTAAATAAAATATGACTTGGCCATAATTCCACTTTCGTTTTGTTCCGTTTTATTCCCCTTTTTTCTGGTCTCCCTGAAAAACCGTTCATACAAATACCTTTTCGATATTGCCCAACTTTATTAGCATCGGGCACGTGTTTTTATATCTCAAATATCTTTCACTTCTGTGGCACTTCTGTGAAATAGGGATTGCCACATCTGTTCCAAGATAATGTATAATATGAGAAGTTATTTTCGTTTACTTTCATGATTCATTGTATTAGTTCAATACGAATACAAGTTAAGCGTCCATAACACTTACAGGCTTCTAAATTCCGAGCAATGAAATCGACCAAGAAACGAATAGTAAATCTTTATACCTTTGCTGAAATGTAAGAAAATTTTAAAAATTTCTGTGCGGTTGAGCACGTCAGAAATATTATTTTAGATACTCCGTCCATAATTTGAACTACGGCTCTGAGTCGGACGCGAATTGAGCTTACGGTGCAAATAAATAGCTTCTTCGAAAGCTATCGTGAAAGCGAATTAGAATAATGCGCTGCGATTTGGCGTTTCAACAAACGAGAACGTCGAATAGCCCTCGGTGGATTATTCGGGTGTTCGGGTGGGCTCGGCTAAATTTGGGTATAAATGGAGGTGTCGTGACTGTAGCGAAGGTCCGACGGCCGAGGGATTTGATTCAAACACTAAAGTGCAGCTCAATTGTGTTGGGAAAAATTGTTTGCGCTTATGGGAAAAGCGCACGTGATAAGCAAAAAGTATTTTATCGGATGAATCGATATTATTTTGCGTTGTAGAACCAGTGCCACGAATGTGCCTTACCAGCACCCTTTTCACGAGGCGTAAAGTACCATGCTCCATGTATTGCTTTCATTTATGGAGGTGTTATTACTGAGCTAGTTTACTTACAGTGACCATCTTAGTCCTCATGATTAGCAATGTGGTAATTATAGGGTCTCATAATTAGGGTATTTTTTAGGGTCTTAGGGCCTGAACGCCCGTTTACTACGCGTTTACGGTTAGGACAATGTTTTGAGAAAATTATAAGCAAAAGTAATTAATTAAATTAATCAATATGTGATAAGTTCACTGACAATAAACCGCCATTTTGGCTCCAACTTTAAGTGCCTAAGCGGTTTATTTAGGGAAACTGCTAAGTGCTAAGTAAATACGCTAATTTGTTGTTTATGCTAATATGTATGTAGGGTCGTAAAAAAAACAAGTGTGGTTTGGGACTCAGATCAAATGGCGCCGACCTGTCTCCTCGATGCTAATGTACGAGATTAATGGAATTACCTTACGACCGAGACTTACATACAAAACTCTCTTATTATAATATCTTTGAAGGTCGACTGAGCCTGCGTAATTTTTTTCAATTAGGTAACATAACTTTTATTTTACCCTTTATTACGCTTGCTGCCTTGAATTTAACACGGTTCTGCTCGCACATCGAAACAGACGTCCTGTTGTTTAATGTTTGGAAGTCTTTGAAATTAATTTAAAATGGATCGTTGCAGTGTTTAAAAACTGGATATTTGTTCAATCGACGAATGAATGTAGGCAATATCGATCCCAGATTTCTGCATAACGTACAGTCCTTTATATTCTGTGTCGTGGTTATCATGGCAAGGTTGATAAGTATGACAAATAAACTTTCTTATTTTATCATAATATATTAGAATGTGTGACAACTTATTTTTTCTATTTTGTTTACGTTTGAGTTGATCCATAATTTGTTTAGGCTTCTGCCTCCCACGTTTCAATTCCGAGTAAGACAATATTTCACCGAAAACCGACGTATTTTCAAACTGCAAACCCTTCCTGAAACTTGGTTGATGCGTATAAATAAAGTTAGAAGGTAACTCCCAAGGGTCGTGTAGCGTATCGGCCACCATCGCGGCTGTTTGCGGGTAACGTCCATCAACTGCTGTCAAATGCAGAAAACCCAGCCAGGGTTTGTTTATTTTAAGAACCGTCTATTAAACATTTATACGTTAAAACAACCTCACGTAGCTCGTAATATTATTATACTGATAACACAAATATTATTAAATTGATCAATCGTTTTAGAAAAAGTAATAAATTTACAAAATATAATTTAAAACGGGAGTAATTTGTTTTTAAATGTATATGTCACGGCTAATACCCGAAGTGCGGCTACACCTAGTTCTAGCCGGCTATAACTAGGTGTAACCGATAGC
>DWIY01000270.1:0-14805 GCA_018248615.1 Erynnis brizo brizo
TTATGGGTATAATTAAACACACGTAGTTTTATGTGTTTACGTTAAAGAGGTTTTGAGTTATAGAAGGGTCAAAAGTGCTACCAAATGGTTCGTGTAATATTACATTCGGCGCTGACCAGCCAGTGTTACTTGAACTTTGGCTTGACACGCTGCCGCATGTCTAGATGTGTACTATGTATTGCTTGAAAAATAAAATGGTTTTATCAGGCAACATTATCTTAAGCAGTTTGATGATTGTTTTTAGTGATGCTTGATTAAAAATCAATAAAATCCTAAATAAGAAATTTTAAATAGCAAAATTGGTAAAATAAATATTTTAAGTACAAAACTCTTGTGAATTTTGTGACAAATTCATAAATTTTACACTCAAGATTTATGAAAGTCTGATGACGTAGGCTATTAAAATTTGTCATTGCTTCACCATAAATATTAAAACCGACTATTGTTAGACATGTACCTTACTAAAGTCGACCGTAGGCGTAACATCTATCCATCATTTCGAAATACAGGGTTACTAAATCAAATATTCAATACTTCTAATCATTGCTTGGTATTGTTAGAAGATTATATATTTCTCGCACGGATTTCTTAGAATTGCCTCTTTGTAATTTAATGTCAAAGTTCAAATAAATAGTATTAAAGACTTATTTATATATTATTGATAACTAGACTTTGCCCACGGTTTCGTCCGCTCGGAATTTAGAACTTGGTCCAGAGATGGATAAAAAGTATCCAGATTATAAACAACTTGCATATCAAATTTCATCCAAATCTATTCAGCCGTTTTTGCATGAAAGAGTAATAAACATCCATCTCATCCATCAATCATCACAAACATTTACAATAGTTAGTAGTAGGATAGAATTATTACGTAATTGAAATAGGGTCAGCATCAGAGGTTTAGTACCTCGTATCATTTAGCGTCCGTAGCATAAAGTTATTAATTCATTATGTCACACCACCAGATAAAGCTATTACTATAGTTCTCTCGAAATCAGCCGTAAAGCAAATCTGTAATACTCTTAAGAACTTAAGTAACTATTGCCATATAAGATTCTACTTCTCACACATACGAACGTGTGAAATTGCGAATTCGGGTCAAGAATATACAAGTAAATCACTTAATATACCATCGAGTTGTTCCTTGTCATATAAATAAACGAAATTTCATATTAATTAACAGGAAACATAATTTCCTGCAAAGCGAAATGCTTCCTGCCCATCTTAATTATCATATGCAAATCCATACATTTCATATTGGCGGAGGTATGAGCAACGAAATCATCATTTAAGATGAGATTTATATGGGAAATGATGACTCACTAACATGGGTGCTATTCAACTTAATTATCCAATTGATAAAGAAAGTAGGAAATGACGTCTCACGAACATGGGTTCTATATTCGACTTAAGTAATAAAATCACTAAAGAGAGCATGCCATATGATGCAGAGAAGACAATTTGTAAGAAGTAAAATGTAATAAACTGTTAATAAAAAACTGTTACTTAGGTAGTTAACATTAACTACCTAAGTGACGATAACATTATTTCACTAGAAAAGTATATAATTATCTACAAAAACATGAAGTATATTCCTAAGTCATCAAGACATAATCTCAAAATAATCTTGCCATTGGGAAAAAGAGTCGATTAAAAATGTAAAAGTTTCAAAATCAGAAAACGCTTCAATAAAATAACCACTACAATAAAACTTCGATACCAAGAACCAAATAGAGTGTTATAATCAAAATTTAAGAGTTCACCTTTGAAATCACAAAGCGAAACATATAGGCCAAGGCTTAACAGTGTTATATGTAGCATCACGTACGCTCGCGTTCAAAGGCGTTTTTATTCGGTTTTAGCAATAAATCTTAAGACGGTTCGTGCATTGAAATTCTGTGGAGGTTCATTTTCAATAACGGATGCTGATTGAATTCCTAGCTCTCGTCTGAAGAATCATGCTTTAGGTAAAGGACTCGCTTAACCGAATTCGAGTAACGAACCGAAAGTTACAATGTTACTTTCAGTAGACGAAATTATGAGATTTAAAAAGGCTGATGCGTCTAAATAACAATCAAATTAGATTTATAACATAACTATTGATGAGGATAAAAGAAGAAACTAAATCAGAATTCACAAAGATATCCTAGTAATAAAACAATCTTTCCTTAAATGGTAACGTATCTGAAGTATTATTATTTTCCTTCCTCCCTCAAGCTAACCTAAATTCATTTAGTATCCTATAACTAATCCAAATATGTCTTGATACGATTACAAATATGTTTTAATGAGGGATCGTGTAGTAAAAAATAATATCAGTCAATTAAAATAGGATTAGCATGTATTAAACATTGCTATTAAAATTATCTAGCTCTCAGATGCAAATGTTATTTATCTTCCTGATACTCACAAGTACATAAGCAATAAAATCTAAGTAGGCGTACGCAGTGAATAAGTAATGAGATATTAATTTTTTCACATCACTACCAGTTGTACTGGACGTTTAATGCAAATCAATGCTGATAAATAATTTATTTTCAAACACGTTGTTTCCAAATTTGGCTTAAAGTATCCGACTGTGTGATTGCCAAGTTGTTTTTTTGGACGTTTTCGGGTTCAATGTATTAGATGAAAATCAAAAGGAGTCAGGCGATCGATATTTCAAGGTTAGCCGTACCAAATATTGTACTATATTTTTCGTTATAATGATCTTTTCGTTAGTAGATGAATCGTAGACATATGAACCGATCTTTGCATACCTATTGGAGAAGTCTGAATTATGAGCATGGAAGAATTATTTAGTTCCTATTCACGTACTTAGAAGAATCTTCTTATTCTGAGATCCTGCTATTATGGTAAAATAAATAATTTAGTATGCACACGGCATTCTTCATTACGTTTTATAAAATTTGGACGAGATCTTCCAATATGTTCGATTTAATTCAATACGATTTAGCACGTGAATCGATTCACGAGATTGGGAAGATCGATTTATCGGGCATCTTTACAGATGTTCTTGAAGAGTGACCGCTCAATACCAGGTTGGCACTTGTTTTGACTTAGTTCGTGAATCGATTCACGAGATTTAGAAGACCGATTCTGAGCAAAGAATCGGGCATCCCTACAGATATTCACGAAGAGTGACCGCTCAATACCAGGTAGGCACTTTAACTTCATACCCATAAAAAAGCTTCAACCGCAGACGCGTTACTTGTAATAAATTATCGCTCATACATTATCGCGTTAGTAACACAAACGTACGCAGTTCCCCAGGCCGTTTGCGGCGTAAAAAATGTACACGCCATTTTGGATTTTATATCAGCGTAATGAAACGTAAAATGGCATACATAAAATTGATGGATGCCTCAAATTTGTTGCCGTTCGTACAATGAAACAATAATAATCCGCAGCTATATATGGCAGCGCCAAATTGGTAAACACATAAATGGGGACCGACATACATTTAAAAGTGACTAGTGTTTGGCTCGGGTTTGCTTTGTTTATTCAATGAGTACATTGTTTGCCTTTACACGTTTCATCAATTAATAACAACGTTTTACAAATGGTAGTATTTATATTTACACTGTTTTCCTTTGCTTTTAATAGAACGTTTTGAGTTCTTTCGAAATCGATGACAACACCAAAACTGCTTTCTTATTCTTAGTTTACATTTCCTTGTTTGTTTCTACTAGGATTGTGAGAGTTTAATAATCTGTTTATTCCTATATTTGGAGTATATACCACCTTTCTCTTCGCATTAACAAAACCGTCACATACCCTAACCTCTTCCCTTTTTCGTACTTGCACAGAAACAACGAAACCACCAATACATATTCCCATCGTGTTATGAACGTGCATAGATAATCTGCATCCATGATGTAGGGCTAGTTGGCATTCACGTCATGTGCTCACATGAATAGACGATTATGGCGAAAAGGGGTCAAATTGACATATCTTTAGAAAAGGCCTCCTGACTCGTGACTGTTTAAGGGACTGGGTTCACTGGGAATGTTAGACGAGGGAAGCGAAAACCTTTGGTCCTTTGCTAATAGATGATATACGATGAAACTTTTAAATTGCTCGTTCAAATATTCCAATTTCAAAATAGCTAGTTACTACTTTATAGATTATTGATGCAAGCATTGGGAAGTATATTCCAGTGCTCTTATAAAGTGCTCTTAAGCAAGAAATTTTGCCGTTAGAAAGGTAATGTCTACGTCCAATGGCAATCCTTTCCAGTCAATGGGACCGATCTAACCGACCAGGTGGACTGAGGACTTGAAGAAGACAGTGGGAAACCGTTCGATTCAAAGAGCGGAGGACCAGCCCATGTCCATGCAGTGGACTACGAAGGGCTCAAAGGCGAATTAACCACAGGAACCAATTAAAAAGAGACGCCATTTGCTTTTCGAACTAAAAAATGTTTATATCGTTTCTGAGTAAATCGTTGTTCGCCTGTCATTTACCGCTTCGCATTCAGCGAGTATCACACGCGTTGGTTCTATAACGTGTGCGGGCGATAAATTCTGCCGATAGTGTTGTTACATTGTCGATTTGAATTTGGGGTCAGTTGAGCCTATTCATCTTGAAACTCGAATTTCTCTCGAACTTTGACACCCTGAACCGTTTTCGTTGGCAAGATTGGTATCATGTAAATTTCTTTCTGTCGATGGTAATTTTGCGAGCCTGTTGTGCTGTATCCCTATCGTGTACAAGATCTAATTGGGATTCAAAGGTTTGAACAATCGTAGTACCTACCTTCTTCACTAAATTTGATGTTTATCAATTTGGTTCGTCCGTTTTATTGATGTTTATCTATTTCAATCGTCTGATTTCATCTTTGCAAGCTTTTGTGTTTGCTTTTGATGCGAATAAGTGACTTTGACTTTAATACGGATGTTTATTGAAAAGGGCTAGAAATCATAAGGGGCGGATAGAAAATGGTTGAAAAATGAAAACTAAGTTTCATATTTCACAAAGGTTTCATGCTCTTTTAATTTCGATTCTCTGTTGTTGAAATTCTTCGATATTGAAAACATATTTTATCTTAAGGTTTTTAAAAATGAAGTAATGTAGTAGAAATATTCTACTTCCCAAAAATACAGAGATTTTAGAACATCGGATCCGAAATACACCAACAACGCTCACTAAAATCGTAACAAGATACAAACGTTAAGACGAGGTCGTGAGATCATATCAGATCATAATGAGCTTGTCAGATCGCTCAAGCCCAGAGGCTGTTGCCAGCTTTGATTAATACGATAACCGATTGGCGTCAGGACGTAACGCCCGAGGATACAATATGAGAAGTTCAAAGTTATTACAGATTGATTTAATTAAGTCATAATGTTGTTAAGGGGAACATATTCGATTGATGTCGGGGAGCGGTAGATGTAACGCAATCAAAAGCTTTGTAGGAATCGATGAGGTTGTTTACAGCCAATTAACTGCGAATGGCATTAAATAAACGTAATGTACCTTATTAATGATTTGTGTGTTTACTGGGTTGGCAATGATGAAAAGCATAGGTATTTGTTTTGTATTCATATTTTTTGTTAATGTTATTAGGGTCCTACTCTCCTCTTAAATAATGTTTGCTGTTTCTTTTAATATGATAGAAGATATAAGCAAAAGTATCGCTTATATTAGTTTGAGTGAACACAATTATATCCTTAGAGGGTGTTATATATAATGCACACACAAAAATAAATAAAAACACAATATCCTAAATATTTAAATGATAAAAATTAAATTCGAAAATTGATTTGTCTCATTAACCGATTCGTATTAATTTTCCGATTATCCTTTAGCGACATTTGCTGTTAAAAAAGATAATAATAACAGTGTTGCCAATAACGATTACCTAAGAGTATATTATCTGTATTACGATATTGAGGCAACACCATTTATAATAGACCTTATAGGTAAAGTAACCATATGTCTTGTTTTGAAAGGAACAGTACAGCTTTCAGTTCCCAAAGCTCTGAGGACATAAAAATGACTTGTTTTAAGAAAAAAATGAAAAATTAGCAGTTAGTCACCACAAAAATCGGGCTACAATAGACTTTTCAACAAATAAAACCTGAACGTGACAAGATTTTATCGAGAATTGACTACAGATAGTGATAATAGGCTAAATAATTCATCTTAAAAAGAGCTAAGAAATTTCTCTTCCATTATACCAAAGCCCTCATAGTGTAAATCAGTGTTCACTTATAACCTGATGGTGAATAATTTAAGATCTTGGATGTTTCAATTTGTTTGTCCCATCACACCGCATTGGAGCAGCGTGATGGAGTATGATCCAGGCGTCCTGTTGTGAGGAGAGACCCGTGGGTCATGAAAGGGTTGCAGCCAATTACAACCGTGTCCTGTTTTAGGGGTAAAAAACGTGCCCAACAGTGGGTCATGAGAGTCGCAGCCAATGTGTCCCGTTTTAGGGTTTGAAATTATGGTCTGTGTACTCATAGGCCAGTTTCGTGGCTCCGATCGTCGAGATAATGACAAGGTCAAGTGTATGCCCCCGGGCTATATTTAATAGTGGCGTGAAGTTTACAACTATCATACTTATAATTCTGACCGGTACCATTTCGATATGCACGTTCCGGGTACGGTCGGCAAAATCGATACAAAACCATTAAACTGTAAAAACGAATTGTTTGATTACGAAATGGATTTGTTTTTCCGATTACCGCGTTGGGGCTTTTAGTTTTATTGGCCCTAGTTTTCATTGATTGGAGGGATTTTATAGTGGAGTTATGTGAACTTACCGGAATGCATTGGATTAGAATTTTTTGCGTTTACAGCTTTTTTCAGGGATTCCAGAAATCATCCCTTCTATGATAAAGCATAAATCGGTATAAAATTCCCAAAAAAAAATTTGCTCATAAGTATTTCATACTGTCATACACAGAATTCCCCATGTTTCTAAAGACAAAAGACTTAAGATTAGAAACTAAAATTTTGATTCATTCAATTTCAGCTGACTAACTAACTGACTGACTGACTGTCATCGTAACTAAAGGCGCAAAATCTTGGGTCATCAAACCTCATTGTTCAAAAAATTTTTCTTTTATCCATAAGTAAATAGTCTCATAATTTTTTTGTTTATGCTAACGGTACCCCCAATCTGATCACGTCCGCAAGAGGTAATCACTCTTATATATTTTTTGCTTTACGTCAACTAACAAATAATAGTCGAATGCTGGCCGTGGAAGGTGAAATGAAGGACCCTGGTCGATCTAGTTTTTTGTGGCCGTCCGATATTTGTTCAATATACCTAACAGTGATAAAGTTTTAAAAAATACCCGACTTATATTAATGGTAGGAAAACTGTAAGAATAATAATTAGATTTTAGGTGTAAAAAAATTAAATCTTAAAATAACTGACTAGGTGACTGACGGAACATTAAAGACAACAAACAATGATAAAGGAAAAAGAAAAATCTATTTTACATTAACATCTATTTAGTTTTAACAAGTTCCAATATAATTCGGTGATCCAAATTTAAGTTCAAACTTTCTGTAAAACAGCAAAAAACTCTGTTCTAAGTCAAGTAAGACTTAATAACTTCAAACAGACGACGACAGTTAAGGTAACAGAGAGAAAAGCCTTAAAGCACGTGCTGTTTATTTCGCAAATACTTTTTCAAATGCTTAGTTAGAGCAGGAATAGAATTTGTTGCTTTTTGGAACTAATCCAGAAGATAAACAGGAAACAGTAACGGATTCTCCAACAAATACACTTGTGTGTGGAGCGAATGTAAAGGACTTGTTTAACAGATACGGTATAATTGGCACGGAAATCAGCGAATAAGGAACGAAATTAAATACGAAAGTGGCTAAAGCTGAAAATCTTAGAGGAAAACGGTTTAGTTATTAAACGGTCTACTTATTAGTAGTCTATGATGTTATGAATTAGGATAAAATAATTTTTAAGACATCTACAGTATCATGGTTGACAGAAAAAAATATTGCTTTACTACCCGACGTGAATTATTGTTACTAAAACGACCCGCTGTCCAAACATTTTTAGATTAGTATTAGAGCTGGTTTTATAACCGATTGCAAAGAATCCTTTTTTATACTGAATTAAGTTTCAACAACTGCTGTTTTAATATCGATGGCAATTAGATTACCGTTCTCTTCTAGGCTCAAAAAGCGAAAGCTCGCTTGTAATTTACCACTCACTAGTGGTAAGAATACTGCCTAAGCCATTCAATACTGACCACGACCAACATTGCTTAACTTTCTATCACTTATGATCTCCGCAACTTCGCTGGTTCAAAACTGAAGGAATTTAAAAGTTTTGCTTATAAAATTGCATCGAAGGATGAGAAAAACTTGTGTTTGCATATCGTTTGTCACTTATTCGCTCTCAGTAGGACAAAAGTAAAGTGGATGTGAATTGTTAATGGCCTTTAACTTAGTACTGGACATAAGAGGTTTAGACTCGGAAGCTGTTGTATTTGCATGCGGTTTCGAGACACGTTAATATTTAATTCAATTTGATGTGTTTGGGATTGCAGAGTTTCTGTCTGTTAATGTACTCGTACGACATTACGGTTGGAGTAGTGATTTACTAAGTTCAGGGATGTTGTGTCGAGTATGCCTAGTTGGTGTTTGTTGGTGAATGTTTGAGATGATATTTAAGACGTATTTTAATGAAAATAGAATACAAAGATATAAGGGCTCTTGGGATTTGTTATTGGTAGGCGTCCTAAGGTAAACCCAAACGTAGAAAGGACTAAAACATTGAAAATATTTAGTAGATAAGTTGACCCTATTCAAATATCTAATAGTGCAAGTTTTTGAGCGAACTGTGTAACTAAACTATCGTATAATAAATATGAAGAAGTCGATACTAAAATATACAACATTCATAGGGATGAAGATTTGTAAAAAAATGTAGATTCCCCTATCAGATAAAACTGAAAGGTAATGAAAAAATGGTAGACAATGAAGTGTGAAGCACAAGAACATCATATTAGTGCCCAAGTGCTAATTGATGGGAATGATAATGCGCTCATTAATACGAGCAAAAAAGCTTAACAAAAAGAAACCCCTACATTGATTCGCTCCCTATAATTACGATAACGTATCATGCACCCACTAGATACAATGATAAGTAAATGATCGCTTAGTGTTGCAGGTAATGAGTGCATAATCCAGTTTGCTACTGGGTCAAGTTAGAAACGTGTTCAGAACAGGAATCGAACGAAACATTACAATTATCGATTATTAACCACTTAGTCTGAGGTGAAACTTTATGATAGCGACTGGATTCAAGCACCTTTCCCTCCAGATTGACTTGAAAATCATTTGGTTTGTGGTAGAGATAAAAAGTTAAGTGTAGTAGTCAGATACAGAGCACTGATACTATTTATTGCTCGTATAACATTTTATTTAACACTATCCACTAAGAGGATACTAACTAGAGACATTAATAAGATGTAAATGAATACATGAAAGATATACTAACACCATCAGTACTCATAGGAGCTGTAATTTTTTAACAGAATTCACTCACTTAGAGGAAGCGTAATAACATTCAAATACTAGGTATTGCATTATCAATCTGTCTTGTTTTTTTAAACCATATATTTTCGACCTCATAATAATAATTACATTAATTAAAATTACAAACTTCGGAACGGAGTTGCTCATATTTGATTGGTCCTATATTATGTATGACATAAATAATTCACAAACAAACGAACTAATCTAAATAACAACCACGGCTTAATTTAAAATTAATCAATTTGAAGAAAGTGAAATACAAATAGTTGAATAACAAATTCTGAAACAGATGAATAAGTTAAGAGAGTATTGGAACTTCGGTTGAGTTTTTGATGTATTACAATAAACGGATAAACGATGGAGCGATGAAAAATATGATAAAATAAATAAATTTAGCGACTACGAATTGAGCGACGCGACCCTAAATACCTAAAGTAACCCTAAAATATTCTTAAATATTGAAACTATTTATTAAGAATCAACACTAACAGTAATCTTCATTGACATTTTATTACATTTTTACCATTTTCACAATAATGTACATCAGTTCATTTTTTATTTTTACGTTTTCTACAATACTATGGAGACATTTCATCGTTATTAATATTAAATCCTCTTACACAGCGACGGCACCCTAACTCTGAGGAGTAATTTCATTTATTTGAGCGGACCTAAGGTCAATGGATTCAACGATTGCTTAGCAATTGCCTCCATTAAATCAAGCCGAGATCTCAATTCCATTACAATTACTTAAGGTATGTTTCTGGAGGTCAAATGGAAACCAATCTTTTCTAAGTTAAACAACGCTGCCCTGGATTGCTGATTACTATGTACATTAGACCTAATTCAGTAATTAAGCATTAGCAGCAGACGTGACGAGATGGTCTGATTTACGAGCTAATTTTTTTAAATGATTATGTTAATAATCTAGCCTTTTCTATAGTATTTCACGACTATTATAAAACGATTCTCTTTTTTTCAAGATAAGTTTTTGGATCAGATAGTTCAATCATCTAAGTATGTAACACTAATAATACAGTACCAACGATACCAAATATAGATGATGCAAAATATCATTACGCTGAATTTATGATTTTGGAAGATAAATTGAATGCTGGACTGGCTGGTGATTTCCTGTATTATAATGTATTCGAGTCGAGCGGTCGACTTGCCGAGCTCCGAAGGTTGTCATAGAGCGGCTATGTAACAGACAGGTCAATTGCGTGCGGAATACGAAATGAAATAAAGCATGTGGTCCATACTGTTTCCGCAGCCATTTAAAGCATAAATGCCCTTTTAGATTTTACCTCATGAATGGCACATAATCATAAAACAATATCAAGACCAATAATGACCATATAGGATGATGTATAGCAGTAACAAAATGTTTTATTAATTAACGACTGTGTAACAAATTGACGTAAACCTATAATAAGAGACTCCTTAGTGAGTATTCACCCATATCAATCATCAAGTTGTATATAATTATGATCAATGTTAACAATAAATCCAAAAGTTCCTGACGGTGTGTTATTACATGATACATAATAAAAAAAACAGGTAAATGAAAATGGTAAAATATGATAAAGGAAATGTTATTAAAAATTCTACTTATATTATCATTCCGATATAAAAGAGAATTGATGACGGATATAAATGTTACCACTTCTATAAAGAGAAATATTAATGGTATAGCGGTAATGTCAAACAAGTTTCTAATTAAAGAAAAAGCGCTAATCTTTAAATGGGAAACTATTATCAATTTGCTTTACTAACTACGATATAAATCGTATTAAAATAATATTTATACAAACTTTGATTAAAAAATTCTTAGAATACATAATAATATAAATTATTTCGCAATCACTATAATTAAATTTCAATTGTGGAACTGCTCAAATGGATTGACAGGATGACATCAAAAAGTTTATTCCACATTAAAAAATAAAATAAACGAACAAACAAATTTTTATAGCGGAGTGATGACTGATTAAAATCGACAGGTGACCATATTTGGATGCACGTACAAAAAATCTAATAAGGAAAAATAAAACAAACAGTCACGAAGCCAATGAAATGCAAAGAGCCGATTAAAAGACTATTGTAAATTTATTCCGAGAGGTTCAACCCACGTAGGCAGAATATCAAAACTACGTATAACGTATCTGTGTGTACGATTGGTACACACGTCACGTAATGTTTCGATGTGTGTGGACTGGCAATAGGTGATTTTTTATGCCCCACCACACAGTATTTATTGAATCCTGTATCGTGGCGTAGATCAAACCCTGGAACTTGACTTGAACGATGACCTTAGAATGGCTGATAAAGACACGATTACTGAATACCCATAAGCTAAAACTTTTGTTTTTTTAACTATTACTGCGCTTCTGATTCCTAAGAAAAACGAAAATAAGGTTAAACACAAATATATCTTGTGGCAAACAAGAAGAGGAACTAAATATCACTTACAACAACATGCAAAAACTAACATTCGCTCAAGTTGACTATTAAAAGTTTTATTTGTATCAATTTCCGTAAAATTATTTACAACTTCACAAGGATAATCCAACAGTCTGAACTTTTAAATCAACATCAAAAGAAACTCCTCTGATGCTCCGATATCTGTTAAAGCTTAACTTTGTAAGGGATACTTCAATAAAGTTATTGAGAAAGCGATATCCACGTTGTTATCCTCTGAAACGTCCAGTAAAATAACTCATAATTTAATAAAAGCAGCAATAACTTCGTACTGACCGTCGCAACACTAAAATTTTATTCGAGCTATATAATGCAGATTCTTGTCCAGTGATTTCGACAGTCAGACAGATCTATATTCGTGTTCATCTTTATTTGAGTTGAAAAGATTTCACTCAAATGTTTGATTTGAATCAAAAAGCTATTGACTTTGAGGAGGTATCGGTACTCTTTGCTTTCAATTTATGTCCATGTTAAAATATAATAGAGTCCGTCTGAGCTTGCGTTTATGGGTGCATCCACCTCGTCTCTCGTCTTTAAAGATTTTATTTTGTAACATAAATTATTTTGTTTATATTATGCTAGGTACGGCAATAAATTTTGTACAGCTTGTCCACGTTTCCAATGAATTATGTTTCTCTTTTGAAAAGAGTGAATGGCTAATGGACTCTGACGATTTTATTATGTGACCTTACAATGTAGCCCGCCGTCGCGTCGCTTCGTTTTCATTCGTGTAATTAATGAAATTTTTGTCAGATATTAGTTTTTGACAAGGACAACGATGATAATGTCAATGTTAATGGAATAGACGATTAAGCTCTTATTATCCCTGAGTCAAAAATACGACAAGACATAGACGTTAATCAGAGCATATTGTACTTAAAGATTCACGATCTGAATCAAACGACGTTAATACAAAAACAAAGCAGCAGCATTCACCGAAACTAGAAAACTCTGTAGCCATAAAGCAATTCTTTCAAGTGTTCCCATTAAAGTTCTACTTGCCATGAACGAACTCGTGGATGTAAAGAAGGCGAGCGGTGGCAACGCAATTTGCATTGTCATTATTGCCGACGCCGGAGCAGATTAACAAACAAACGCTCCGAACAAACATTTAACTGCAGACACCGCGATTCTACTTTGTATGGCTTCTGCGCGAGGTGGAAGTTTTTCTAGTGTGTGTTTTGAAGATGTTTCACAGCTTATTGATATGAAAGCTTCTTTCTGTGTTTAGTGTTTGTTTGATTTGCATTTTTTACATTTCTTGATTGTGAACTTTTGTGTAATTAAATTTTATTCTTTTATATTAAATATTATACTACTACCAAGGTACTACTGCTATAAATGCGAACGTTTGTGAGGATGGATGAGTGGATGTTTGTTTCTCTTTCACGCGAAAACGGCTTGACGATTTCGGATGATATTTGGTACACAGGTAGATTATACTCTGGATTTACATATAGGATCAAATTCTTAGGTCAATAGGTCGAAATCGCGGGCGGAACCTAGCTTCAATAAAGTTTTGGCTCATAAGCCAGTAATCGGTATTTAGTTCTTTTTTTTTTCCTGTTAGCACTATCCTGTGTTCCACTCACACATAAACTAATAATGAAAAAATACTTATTTAAACCACTTTTAATCGATTCTAGGATACTCATAGTAAGGATTATACCGTACTGGCCTTCGTAATTCAAATTTAACACGAAAATTCCGTCATTAGTCTCACTTAACAAACCCCTTTTATTCCTTGCCTCTGTTTCTGCGAACGCTACCGGAAACTTCTGCTCGTTTCGAATTTCAAGAGTTTAAATCCTAGAGTTTTACACGCGTAATAAATGGCTTTATTATCATAGAGCGCAGTATGGATAGAGTTAAAATTTTCTACCTCATAAAACATTGTAAGACTTTGTTGATCCTACAGACTGGAATCTCTGTAAATACTCAGTTGGCTCTTAACATAAACGTGGTACGGTACGCAAATGAATTCCAGTTACGTAAAGTTGTTTTGTCTCACAAAAAAGGGTGAGTCGTGTATGTGTGCGTTAATGTAAGTATAACACAAGAAACAATATGTTTCTGTGTTCACAAACCATCTTCATAAACTTTCTTCATTACAATATTGTAAAGGTGTATCTGTCTTAAATATCGTTATTATTTTCAGTAACATTATTTAGTACGGAATTTTATTTTTAAGAGTTTCCTTGAATTAAGTCTACATAATTTGAAAATCTTATTAAAATTAAGTCTTTACCCTCTAAAGATAAGAGTGAAATTGTTAACAGGTTTTGAACTATATTTCCCTAAATAAGAAAACATGAAGAATCCTCAAACATTTACTTATTTCTCAATGTTAAGTTTTATAACGGAATAACCTTGTAAAAGTTGACTACTGTTTTGCTGACGGTACTTCAGAAACAAAGTTGCAATGCCACATATTCGTCCCTACAGCGACAAAACAAAATATTTACTCCTCCTTTAAGAGGTGTTTATTCTATGCTTTGCATAATTAGAGTTATTGAACAATGTAAATAAATATTATTAACATTTAACACTTAGCCTGTCCAATAAGTAGACATAATAGTTTGATAGTATGTATCACATGTGACACACGGCAAGGCAAGGTGGTCAAATATTTTACCATTTTAGCATAGGGAAAGAAAAAAGTGATATTAATTCGACGGAATTATAACCCATTCGCTGTCCCATGAATCACATGTGACTCATACCCATAGTTTAACTATTGTGTTTTCTTACCGGACAGGTAAAGTGTTAATTATGGTTTGATCTCCTATAGATTGTTATTACATT
>DWIY01000271.1:0-14791 GCA_018248615.1 Erynnis brizo brizo
AACGCCGCAATGGAAGTAGAACGCTGCGTTTCTCCGTCCTGCGATATATTCCGATAAGAGTTCTAAAATGTTTTGTATGAGGACGCAAACGACTGTACGCACTTGCGATAATAACAGCCGGCTCGGCGCTCTCTCGTAAGAAACATCGGTCGATAAAAACGCAGCTGTATGCAAGGAATCGGGACGCATTATCGCAATAACGCATGCGATATTATCGACCGATAATAACGCGTCTACGTGGGGAAGGCCCAAAAATTATGTTCAATCATTAAGTACTTTCTTTTTTATTCATAATCTTCCTTCTTACTTCCTACTACCACTATACTCGTAAATGCGGAAGTTTGAGAGGATAGATTGATAGATGGATGTCTTTTACTTATTTACGCAATAATGGCCGACCAGATTTAGACGAAATTTGATACACAAGTATAACATATAGGATACTCTTTGCCCCTCTCTGGACCAATTTCTAAAACCTACGTGGACGAAGCCGAGGTCAAAGTCTAGTTACATATAAATGGTTATAAAAAGTATTCATGTGGTTAAGTAAATAATTAATGTATTTCGAAATATTAGTCAATAGATAGCCTATGAAATGACATCATGCGGGAAGCCTTTGGATTCAAAGGGCCCAGCACCGGGCGAAATCGCGTTGATTGGGGAAGACCCATGTCCAACAGCAATAATAATAATAAAATATGCTAATAACCCAAGAAACCGATCGTATAAACTTATAAACTATTTATCATACAAAAATATTCTTTCTCTGCATGTGATAAGACCACAGCCTAATATAAGCCTCCGTAAGCTGACACGCGAGGTCTCCCAGCAACCTTATTATATTGTATCCTTTTAACAAAATTATTGAAGTCTGTACAACTTTGTCATTTTTCTCCGAAGTTATTCTTTGTAATAAGTTCTCAGTCCTCAGAACACAAGTTTTAGAACAACTCGCCTAATAAAGGGAAATAAGCTATATTTATTATACTGTACAGAATATCAATGTATAACTTATTAATTAAGATGACAATACCTAAAACTTTTGATTGTATTAATAATACCTAACCAAACCAAACCTTCTTATAAAATTTAGATTCCAAAATATCTTAGACTTAGCCTTTAAATTTCGAACTTTAAAAACTAGATCAAAATGTATTACTTACGGGTTTTGATTTTACTGAATTGCCATTTTTAGAAGACCTAGATTTCTTTTTTTAGGTCAGAAAGTTAGCAACACTTAAAAATATTTGGCCAAGTCAATATTTATCAATAAGTAAAATATAAGATGTACGTGTAAACGAGCATAATAATAAAAAAACACAAGAGGCATATTTTCTGATAAATAAAGACAAAAAAAAAAATAAGCGTCGAGTCCCTACTCAAATGTGAAAATCAATCAAATGTGAAAAAAACACAGGAACCAAGAAAAATGATGACGAATGCAAAGCGTCTGAAAAGGTCCTACTCCTGACAATAGTCTCAAACGCTGCATCATCAGCAGTACGAACTAGAACTATTCCGGTCGCAAAGGAAAACCGTTGTTAACTCAAGCATGAAAAGGCTGCAATTCACGTGAAGATTTACAGCAACGTAAGCCATTGCGGGTCTGCACAATGGGGATAAATCAATGTGAAGTAGTAGCAGTCTTCGGAGAATTAACTTCAACCGTTTCGAGTATACTCGTACTTCTTGACCGGAACCGCAACTAGAAAGTTCAAAGTGAAAACTGCTTTGGACCTGATAACGGACTCGGAGAGCGACCTAGCGTTAACAGATTTATCGACTGGTTAAAGGCTTTAGATTGCGAGCACGATTTTGATTTTGGCATCAGCAATTATTATGATGTACGTGATCTACGTGCCTTTGTCGTTCTAGTTGAGAAGCGAATTTTAGTGTCCCAAGTTGTCAGTGGCGTTTATCCTTGCAACTTGAAAATCGTGAATGTTATATCAGAAATCAATATAAATATAATATCTCAACTTGTGATGATTTGTAATCAAATTTGCAAAAACCAAAAAAGACAATGATGATGAAGTACTAAAAATGCACAAGAAACTTAAAACCAAAATGAAATGAAAATGTAACGATATCTTACTCATGGTAATAATCCAAAGCATTTATAGTCTTAAGCTGACTTATAAAAAAATATAGAAATTAATTTTATTACATATAATACTTAGATAGGTATTTTGAATAAGATTTCATAATTATTATATTTAAAAAAATATTAAATATGTAATCTTAAAAATCATTCAAGATCCAGAAATATAGAAATAAATATCTAAACATGTTGCTGACGGTCAAAATTATCTATGCAGGGTACGTAGGAAATGTAAGGTCAGCAGCTAAGATGAGTATATCAGGAAAAACATATTGAATCCGAACGGGTAGGCTTTACTTTTTATGGTACACCTTGTCCGTAGAATATCAAATATACAACAAAGATTTATCTGAGGGTCCAACCCCAAAAAATCCCCTCATGCTGTAATGCGATAAGCAATGACGACGGTAGCTTTAAATGTAAGGTGTTCAATAAGAGTGAGGAAAGGAAAGACTAAAATACTTTTGCACCAGCGTTGTAACAAAACCGATTTTAAATAGGTGCTGTCATATTTCTTTACACGATGAAAGATAAATACATTAAAATTTTTAGAATGTGCTACAGAAAATATATTCAGTGATAATTCTACAGTAAATCATACACTGTATCATGTACCCTGGGAAAGCTAAGATAGACAAATAAGGATTGGCCCAGCACCAGGCATCATCCTATACTATGGAAACCTCTGCGCAATTCACTTGAAAGTAAAAAGGATTGCAAACATTTCAAAAACGCTATTCATTATTCCCATTCATGCTGAAAAAGGAATTTCTTTAAAAGAACAGTTAGTACAACAAAATCAATCCAATCGAGATCTCGCTTCCATTCAATCGAATACTACTCGTAGTTCAAGGATCGTCCGGGCGATCTCTTTGAAATGAAAAAGAGAAAAAATACATTCAATGAATCAAATAATTCGATTTCGTACAAACAAAAATCCGTGCCTGATATGCAAATAATAGGTGCTCAAATCAAGAGAGAGGATAAAATATAAGAATTTAAAGGCGAGAAAATCTTCTCAGACGCTTTAATGCAATCTGCAGAAGGAATTCTAGAGCAGTTCCAGCAATTCCCTTTTTGTCATATTACGTTAATGTTGGTTTTTTTTGGCGCGTTTTTATGGAAATGGACAGCAAAGAGGTCGCAGAGTTACAAAAAGTGGATAATGCAGCTGATGAATAAATGCAAAATGCAAATTCAAGACTGAATTTCAGCTTCACTGTTACTTCGCGTCACTTGGCGTTTCTATTTTCAGGCTTCATTGTGAAATAAATCTTAGGTCATAATATCAAAGAAAGAGAAAAGAAACAAATCAATAAGCATACAGGCTTCGTGATGCTAATAGGTTACTGTAGCTTACGGACTATAGTATTATAGTCTTACTATAGTAATCGTTTTACTACTTAATTTTTACTCTAAACCTATCAATAATAATTGGTGTCTTCTTTTCCAAAATGGAAATTTTCGCAAGTAGCACCAATTTCTTTATTATTCTCTAAAATGTCTTAACCAATTCTATTGAAGACAAAAGTAACTAGCCTCCTTAGACTATGAAGATTCTGTTACATTAATTTATTTAATATAAGGCGTGCAAAACCATTTCATATTTCTTTTACAACGATACGAAAAAACTTAATACAATTTGTCTATACATGTATATCGGATTCTTTATAAGTTTGTACCCACTTTCTTGTCGAAGTTTCTTTAGGACTGCGTCCCTTTTGATCTCGCCTCATAAGGTCCGGCTTGTCCTTTTATAAAGATTTTTAATATTATTTAGGGTTCCGTCTTTTCAGATATTAAGGAAGCTTACAGGTTTATTTGAGTGCAAAGCTTCGTATTTGATTGTTATAATTTTAATTTGTTTTATTATTATTGGACTGTTCAATCGTATTAAGTTCCTTTTTAAAATCGGTAGTAAATTTTTTATTGTCAGTATAAGTGAATACCTTACTCGTGCAGTGTCGGTCATCCATGATTCGTTCAGGATACGCTACGTACTGCTAGATGAATTACTTTATTTTTAATTTGTCTTTAAAGTGCCACTTTAAAGTTTCAACTCTCAGGCATGCAGGTTTGCTCAGGATGTTTTCCTTTACTGTTACAGCAAGTGACATTTAATTTTATAAAGCGCACATAACGTCGTGCCACTAGAATTCAAAACCGAATATCGAATAGGAGGTCGAAATCAAAGCTATTGGGCTATCACCCTACAGAACCCTTACTGACATAAAATATTTAACTTTTGATCACATTTCTACGAGTATGTGTATCTTTGATCAGTGTTGCGTGATTTAGTTTGTCGAATTTCCGGTTTGTCGTATCGTTGTCCATTATTTGCTTTAGCTATTTCTATTTCGCTTTTATAGTGTACAAATGGTCAACTGTACAAAAAAGTTTGCCTTATCTTCTCGGATTTTTATATTAATTCCAAGCCTTTGATAGTCCCCTTAGAGATAGAGTTTTATACTCGTAAGTAATGATATAATTGATTCGTCGATTCCTCCATTCCTTCCTTTCTTCCTTCCTTTCAGATTGGTAATCCACTGCTGGACATGGGCCTCCCCCAATCGACGCCACTCCACCCGGTCCTGGGCCCTCTGAATTGAACGGTTTCCCGCTCTAAATTCCTCTATTACCACCTGGAAATTCGTTTCGGAAATTCCTTAAATCATTGTGGTTTACCCTGGTTTATTCTATACCAAGCTAGTTCATCCCAAGCGTGTCAAGAATAAGATTACCTACTTATTGCTTTTTTGTTTTACGTTGAGAGTTCTTTGAATTTCGCTACGATTCTATTAATGATTTTTGTACTGGGATATTATGTTGTTTGAGATAGTTCTGCGTATACTTATATTGGACGCAATTTTTCATACTTAATTGACTAATAGTCCATTAGTTGGGTTAGTTTTCTACTTTCATAATATAAAGAAGTCAGTAAGAAACCGTTTCCTACCTTACTAATGCGGTACTGGATTAAAGTCCGTCGTTTACCTGAAATATAAGATGAGTCAGTTTAATAAAATGTATAATCATGGCATTTTGAATTTTTTACTATCTACATCTTCTATATATTTTTGTTTCCCGTTCTGATAAAAGAAAGTATAGATCAGGTTATAAAATTTATAATCATAGATAGATAGCATTTTGAAAAAGTGGCTTTCTAAATCTTCAATTTAATTATAAGTCCTGATAATTTTTATCGTAGTAAAAATTTTAAATCCATTTCACTTATTGGACAGGCAAACAGTGCCTGGCCAATAAGTGATTTTCAAAGTTAAAAATTCCACTGCACGCATCATTCTGCGGTCTGAAGAGACAATAATACTTGCCCATATTCCAAATAAAGTTACAGCACTTAACCCAAAAACCTGTCTGTCCGTGTTTTGGCATCTTAAAGGTAGAACGTCTTAGTCTAAACTAGGGCATCTTGCCACAGAGTGTATTGAAGCTGAAAATGTTTTGTACACCGCGTATCTTCTATTTAGAACAGACTATAATGTGTTTTACAAACTATTTGAAAGTACTGGTATATTTTAATTGAATAGTTAACGCTTCCCTCTCATAGGTCTGTACTAGGATTCCCGTTTTCGTGGGTGCCATGGACGCACTCAAAATAAAAACTCACACATCCAGACCAAGAACATATTAAATGTTAATATAATTAGGGTCACGTCTCTCTGTCTGTCTTACATTATAAAGTTTCTGAAATTATCTGTTACAGACCTAATTATACATCAGTGTGTGTACAACTTTTAAATAATAAAAAATAAACTTTCAATTGTAGTTAGACATTCTATTGCTAGTGAAGTAATCAATAATCATTTCAACTCGTTGCTCATTATGGAAGTAAAGAAAGAACAAACATTCAAATAAACACTTAAACGCGTTAAAATGTAACCTGTTTATATGAGTTTTAAATTCAAAAATACACAATTTGGCTAGCATCTACTAGAAATTAACGCGTAACAAACAATTTCTGTGGATGCTATGTGTTGTTAACGATCAAAGAATAAACTTTATGTTTACTAGTACACTATAGATAAAAATAAAGTTTATAGTACACATGTTCGTTACCTGTACGCTTAGTCTGAGTTTTAGCACGATGTTGTTCCATTCCGTTAACCGAATGGATCGTTTTTTTTTGTATGGACATACGCCTAGTACTTTCCGAGTCCGGTAGAGGTGCTAGGCGTATATCCATACTAAAAAACCAACCGTTCGGTTAACGGAACGGAACGACGTTGTGCTAAAACTCAGACTAAGCGTACTGCATATCACCGGCAATGCAAGCAGATTCACAAAGGGTAGAAAAGCGGTGGTTATTTTAGACACAAAGGCATCTGAAAGCATCCAGAGAAAGGTCGTGAATGCATATAAAATCACCTGAACGTACATTTGTAAAATAGAGAATATTTTCTTGAGCATTTTTCTGGCTTCATCGTATTTCTCATATCTGGGTTGGTTGGTTGTCAATAATGTCCTATTCTTTGCTTACAATCCTACTATGTACTATTATAAATCTGTAAGTTTGTGAGGAGATTGATAGATAAATTTTTGTGGATTTTTCACGCAAAAACGGCTGAACTAAAATTCACAATTAAAAATCGTCATACTGTTTTGATGACGAAAAAAATATACGAGTTTGTACTAGTTTTTGTTACATCAAAATTCTTTCATGTATTATCTGATATAATAAATAAGAAGGTTATACTATTAGTTTTAAAAAAACCCGCTATTCAAGATAAAAAAATTGGCACAGGTACATTTATTGGCACAGGTCGATTAGGTAAATATTAAATAAATAAATAATACGGACAGCTGAACAAAACTAATAATCTAGAAATTGTCATAAAATTAAGTTTTAGTTATGTAAGACAATTATTGTATGCCCGCAGAGGGTAGACTGTTCTAAACTTATTATAATTTTTGTAACATCTTTCTTATGTAACAGTCATCAATAAACGCTTTCTTTTCTTTTCTTTCTCGACTTTTTCGACTTTTCAAAAAGATAATAGTCGCTCATCCCTTACCCCACGGCCCACGGGTGGAGTAGAGCAACAAAGGAGAAATTTCGCTAGATCCATCCACCCACAAACAAACAACCGAGGCGTTTCGCATTCCGTCCACTGAAACCTCAGGACGGATCAAATTGAACCTTGTGATCTCGCCTTATGTTCTGTGTACATAAGAAATCGCTACAGCCACTTATAGGTGTATATGTACAATACACGGGTCGGGGAATTCCTACGTATGTATAGTCATGCTTTCTGCTGAAGAGGGTCTGTGTCATAATTTTGTAAATAAAAGTCAATTTCAATTGTTGAGTTGATATCCATAAAAAGAGCATAGTATAAACACGTATAAAGCAGAATAGAGTTATAGGTCCCTAGACATTTGTCTATGAACTATACTTTGTTTGGGGCGCACCTACCGTCCTGCTCAAAGGCAGTCACAATGCAATATTGATCATTGAATTTCGGAAGTTTTCGAACTACCCATAGGGCCTCCGACAAGGTTTAACGACTGCTATCGTATCGAAAACAACCAGGACTGAACATCCCTCTATTAACGATTATTGTTTAATTCTGCTGTTGCACATCTATCCATAGACAATTTATAATATTTCCTTGACACTCGCCACAAAATAAGTGTTAAGAAAAAAGGACATGTAAAAGATAAGAATTCTTAATAAACGTAAAACGGTCCATACTGGAGGTGATCTCCAAATATTAGGTACTGAAACCGCCATCATTTCGTCCGGAGGCGCGTACTGGTTAGATACCTCTATGTACATGTAGCTCTTATGTGCTAGTACATAAAGGGGTATTTACCACGTGTTTGAGCCGCGCCCGGACCGAAACGTTTGCATTACCAACTGGATATCGAGTAGGGAGGTGTATCGATGTTTAGTTATATCGATGCTTTAAGTAGGTCACGGGAAGTCGATACTGTCGATATAAAGTCGTATTAAATCTTTATAATGGTTCTATTTTATTTTGTAACGAAATTGTGAGTGCTGTAATTAGAGAGCTCCAACTATTTTGAAATTAATTGATCGTCCTTCAGACGACCTGAGTTGCGCAAGTATCATCTTTGTTGTTCTCTGTTTGGGCCTAGATGTTGACTGGTAGAACGCATAGAATTAAGTCCGCCTTTATTCCCGTTTTGTTAATTGGTATAATAAAGATTTAATAAACAAATAAATAAGTACGTAGTCTTTGAAACCCTGAACACGAACAAATAGCACGCGCCTCAAATGAGTAGCGAGTATTTCAAACAATCTTTTGTTACGTCACAGGCCTCATAACCGTGACTGCCCAATCAGAAGCCATATCCTCAAACGCAAAAAAAATACGACAAAACTTAGCATTGGATTGGCGGTCCCCTGGCAGTGATGAAAGAACTTCGCATTTCCCCTTTGCTTAATCTAAATCTTATTGCATCTAAAAATCCTCAAGATGACAGAAAATATAATTTCTAAGATAAAGATCAAACAAGACGGGTTATCGATATAACCAAAACCCGTCCTACCCCATCCCTACCGTCAGCGAAGCCAGCGATGCCGTCGGGGCGAAACCAAATTTCCGAAACGTCTAATAAGTTGGATGTTAACTCTGTCAGCGGCATGTACGTATGTACATGACGTCGCCAGCTTAACATGATCTACCTACCCGTCTTACATCACCCTAACAACGCTCTCTTAGGCAGGTAATACACTTGCATTTTATGTAACGTATGTGATTGCTATGTATGTATGTGATTTGGTTCTTACGAAGCGTAACTAATACGAGTTGAATATCAATAAAATATAAATTGTAACGTATGAGCTATCTACTATATTTCTGCCATTACTTTTGGTGGCACTAAATTTCTGCTTTCTATGTGTCTGGCTATCCATTTGTCAGAGAACTGTACATTTAAAACTGTACTGATTTTTTAAAATTGTACAGGGTGTAGGTAATCAATTATGCGCTATACAAAGTTAAACGAATCAGATGTAAGTAGGTATTCAATTAATTTTATATTATACTTAAAATAATTTTATTAGAATTACAATATTGTACAACAATTTGTAATAAATGTGTGCCTGTGTAAAGATATTTTACAGTTAAATGAGGATGAAATTTAGTACCTTATAGTGAAACTCAAGCATGGCAAAATAAAAAAAATATAGGTACTACTTAGATAGGTACCTTCTTTTGATACCTTTCTTATTACTTTCTATACTACCTACTGAAAAAAAATCCAAATATCGAGGTAAAAAATCGTTTGTTTGCTTCTCCCTAAGAAGCACCGCGGTACAAAATGAGAGGTCTTCCTATAATGGATACATGTCGCTGTGTGGGTCTCATTTGCCCATAGTTACTCTGTTCGCTTGGGGCTTAAAATTAGGAAATGTTTAGTTTGTACCAACTGAAGGTTTGGAGATGTCGGATTTGCCAAAACAAATGTTTGTTGAAAGCTACTCGGGATCGTAGATTGTCTTGTAAGAAATACCGGGAAATTTACAATTCAGGCACCATTTAAATAGGTAGGAAAGAGTAGGTACTTAAAGTTGGTTTGAGGCAACGGTACGTAAAAATATTTTAAAGTTCAAAAAATAAGTAATGTCGATCACTAATCGTAGGCATAGGTACTGACATCGTATAAATTCAAATCCAATTAAATTCTTTGTTGGTATTCAAATTTTGATAAACAGTTTTTATTTGCTCTAGGTACAATAGAAAACCTTTATGTCAATGATCACGGTCTTTAAAAAAAATTTTATAGTATTTCTGTGTGGGTGTGTGTGTGTTTCTGCACATAGCATAGTACATAGTCGACGACCACGGCACAGGGAATGTTAGTGTTATACTCGTACTTGTACTTTGTACTTGTAACTACAGAAAATAATTCGGTAGATAAAAAACAAATCTGCCTGGTTTTAACTCTTCTGTATCCTACGGCTGCTTAATATCATATTTTGTTTAAATCGTCTGTCCATCAGGTCAGAAGTTGACAATTTTACTAAGATGGTAACTTAAAAGACTTCGATGGTTCAAATCTATCTAATCCCCTACAAGCACGAAGTATTAGTACAGTATTAGTAGGTACGTAATAAAAATACAAATTGCGAATCAATCAATTGACGTGAACTCAACAAGTGCCGATAAAATCGCGTTCCGTCAAAACATTTCCAATTGCCTTTGAAATCGAATGCAGAACAAGAAATAACTTTTTAAGGGCCTCGAGTATGTTCTCACGGGAGGTTTTCGTCTGCTTTACAAACCTACCAATTCGAACGGCAATTCATTTGAAGTGTTTGGGCGAAAGGAATTATGTATCGGAATATAAATTACTTACCTACATTACATTTTTCTTAAAAGTTTCGTCGAGAATATCTCTAAATATCTCTGTCTTATATAAGTTTTATATAAAAAACCTAAAACTCTGATAAAATTACACTTCCATTTCCAAACTTTACAGAATTAATATGAATTAAATTTTTAACTATAAAATATACGATTTGATATTAGAAATTAGTGTAATTTACGACACACTAATTTGAAACTTCTTGAAGGTTAGTTACTGTTTTTGATGTAATGTTAGGCGTGAAACTATACCTAAGTAATCATGCCTGTCTTTGTTTTGAAAGCCAGTAAAGTACTGATATCGATTACTTTTTTCTAAATTTAACGATGAAGAAGAACAAAGTAGGCACGTAAAATACACCAACCCAAAATAGGCCAGCTTGTTGGACCTTCTTATGGACTCAACGGCTTATCATAATCAGTAGATTATAATTAATGGAGGCACTTCGATAGCCATGTGTGATTACGCAAATACGTGAACTACAAAAAGTCTCAACCCTGACACGAAAATAGGACGCAATCGAATAAAAAGAACGGAAGTTGAAACCTAACAAACACAATGAAGCGGTGTTCCCCCAAAATATTTCGATTCGCGAGCGCTAATGAATACGGAATCGAGTTTTCCTCCAGTTCGCCGGATTAATGGACTAATTAAGGGGGAAAAGAAACGTTTAGAGTCTGAGACGCCGGCAGTTGGCTGTTGGGACAGGTCCGGGACGATTTTTACGTCACTTTTCAAGCTTTCTTTTAAGAAGTACGCTCGCTACGACTTGGCGCTGAAGTTTGTTTGAACTTCCGGTTTTCAGATGGCGTGAAATCTCGAAAATATTTCTTCGAAATTTGTCTCGATAACTGCTTGGTGCGAATATAACTTGTTACTCTGCTTTATTTTAGCCTACCCGGATAAATATCGCATTTTATAAGTAAAATGCGTGAAATTATTGGTTTTGTCAAATAACGTGCATGTGATTCTTATCATGCGTTTTACAAGAAGTTTACGCTTTAAACTTAAAGGATCATTGTCATGTAAACAAATTATTTGAGTTAATAATGATAAATTTAGTAATGAATAATGATAATTAAAAAAAGTATGTAAAAATACGCTTAGGGTTACACATCGTAAATTTTAATGGAGGTAAGTACCTACTGGATACAACATGTAGTTTCTTATTGGAAAATTTATGAAAACAGAGAGTCCTTATAAGATTAAATTTATTCTTAGATTATTTTAAAATTCCATTTAGATTATTGTGAGTCTTGATGGTCGTATCATTTGCAGGAAATAGGAAGATACTTTTTCGGCAATGTCTTCAACAGCCAATACTCTCTAGCGGCATAATCGTGTTCCCGCGAACATTGCCGCTTGAAGCAATCATAATGAATATTTTATTTTATCATACCGGGCTCGCTTCCCCCCTCCGCGCCGCGCCTCCCCCCGCAGCCATGAACTTGACACCGAGCGAAAAATTAGTTCACAAGGCGAAAGTGAACTTTGTACAGAGTTTGCACTTTTTGAACCAACCTAGACGGAGATAAAAGAACTTCGACCGACTTGCGCCTCACTTACCGCACTCCCGATATTCCACTCCAACTTATTCACCCGCCGCGCAAATAAACGATCATAATATACCGGCATTCAATATTAAAACTATATCACTAAATTCCCTGCTAATTAAGCCCTGTATAAGCTCTCAAAGTTACGTTTAAGCGTCATTCCGCTGCAGGGAAAACCCCCCGTGTGGAGTTCAAAAAGCACAGGAGTAAAGCTACTTGTGAATTAACATACTTTGCTCAAAGCTACCAAACTAACCGCGTACGAGAGAAAAAAATCTAACGTATTTCACGCATTCACTCAGTGTATGAGGCTAATTAAAAAAGTACAGAGGTTGGTTCCGCGAGTGGCGTAGTTCCGCTACTCTCCGCTAGGTAGCGCTTTTCGCTTTGACGAGTCTCGGGGGTTTTTGTAGGCTCGGGGCATGTTTGTGAGGTTTCATTTTTTAATGAGGTCGTGTATTCGGGTTTGTGCGATGGGGATTGCGAGGCGGCCCGCGCTTTGTGCGAGCGATAAGCGGCTAGAGTCCCAGTTAGGCGTGCGCCAGCGTGCCACGCAAAGGGTAGTGCACGGGGCGTTGTGTGCGTCGGTGAAAGAGTTACGTTTAGCTCTTAGTTTATTAATGCCTCCGTAAAGTTAAGCTGGGTGGCCGGCTACAGAGGCCCTCCCGCTGCAGATTATGCCGTCAGGGGACACACGTTGATACATACGTGCTTATACTCATCCGTCTATGACGCTGCAGTAATTTTAGGTCGTCCATTGAATGCGCCGCGATGTTTGATGTTAAGTACGTCTAAAATACAAGTAAATTAAAAATACATGGTTCTTACTACTTGCTTCAGGATAACCATTTCGGTGGGTTATACACTGTATTGAATTATTACATTTATGGCAAAGCTACATTTATGAAAGGGTAATTAATACCTAGGTATAGAATATACGTATCTACTTCTTTTATTTAATTTTTTGATATTTGTATCTTTTTGTGTATTAGAAATAATACAGGTAGGTACGTTAATTGTAATTTGTACTGAGTTGGTCATATTTTGTGTTTTCTATACTCTATATTAGCAATATTGCCTATCTCTATATATTATTATCCCTAGGAATTGTATAAATATACCTAGGCAAAGTATGGACTGAACCGTACAAGGAGACAGTAGGACTATTTCTTATATGATTCTTATTTGCAATACCAACGAGAATGTACTATGCCTATAAGAATGTATGTTAGGTACATACCTACCTATATTTCATTAATCTTGTTATTAGCAGACTGAGCAAAGGAAAGAGCAATATAATTATTTTATGTAAATACAACTAATGCATGGAGCTATCGGAGTTCATTCTTTCGGGGTACCTACCGTCACCCTCAAAACCCACGGCAAATTTCTTTAAATGTAACTGAATTTTTGAACACTACATTTCACATTTCGAGTTGCATTTTTGAGACATAAATCATTCCAATTCAATTACCTATATTGACATAATTTCAATTCATTTTTGAGTAAGAATCCTATGTCGCTGATATAAACTCAGAAAGAAAAATAATCAGTTGCCGCAGTTAAAACATTATACTTAGGTTTACTTATACAATTAAACAATTACCTAAATATCACAACTTGCTTTAACGGTGAAGGAAAACATCGTGAGGAAACCTGCATACCTGAGAGTTCCGCCAACGGCATGTGAATTCCACCAAGCCGCACTAGGCCAGCGTGGTGGACTTAGGCCTACGTCCTTCTCACTATAAGAGCAGACACGAACCTGCAGTGGTTTATAGACAGATAGGCTTACTTTCGCATTAATAAATACTATTTAGTAAGGATTCAAAAATAATTAACTAATTTATTTATATTCTAATAAAATAGACTAGGCAGAGCGCCATCTATCCGCGAGTAGCTAGTTCTAACACACATACGGAGATGCCTCGAGTGTGCACACGTGCGGACGATTGAACGTGTGTGAATTATAATAATATGCTTGGTTAGACATGTTCTTATATTGAGTTCGATATCAGAAATATTTATTGCCACAAAAATGGATGCACTGTTTCTACGGGTCGTATGACTATGCAGTAGCAACGAGTACTTTATTGCACCAAAATACTACTCCAATAAAATAAATACTATGCTTAAAGTAATAGGTAGGTAATGTAATCTAAGTAATTGTAATTTATCTTAACATAATCAAAGGTGTGAAGTGCTAACTTCATATATACAGATTACATAAAATAAAACAAAATTTTAAGTTTTTTAGTTGTTTGTAAATGTCTCTTTAAATTGAAGTTTAAGCATAGGTAAATACATTCTGATTTTACCTTGTTTCGATACGATTGTTTTAAGATTTTGAACGCTAATAATAACGCTAACATAATATCGAAACGAAAAGGTTTTATCAAAACGCTATACATAGACAGAATTTGACGTTAAGAAGAAAACAATCGCAATATTCCAGACACGAAATGTATTGAAATATGCTGTCAGACGAAAATTGAGTAACATTAAGTGAAATTAAAGATTTTGGACTTAAAATGATAAATCTAACGTGTGAATGGTTATAGAATTTGGAAGCTTTGAGGCTACAATGGTCCGGTGGAGGAGTGTCCTTCTCTTAGCCATGTTGCTGGTCCTTCCGACCAGGATTGACACCAAATCTGATGACGATGAAGATGATGAAACAGAGTAAGTACACATTCCTGGTGCTACTGGTAGAAATTACGAAATTAGTAGTAAGTATTATTGTATTAAACGTTCTTATAGCATTATAAAAAAAATGTTTTTG
>DWIY01000272.1:0-14788 GCA_018248615.1 Erynnis brizo brizo
CAGCGCTGAACTCGATAAACTCACTTTTTTTTTATAAATTCACTCTCGATAAGACTTATTTGTTTGCGTCTAGATAAGGATTGTAAATTATAATATTACTATCGTATGGTATCAACGGAAATTTATAGATAATCTGTCAAAATATCTGAAAAAATTAAAAATAAAACAAATGAAAATGATAATATTGATGGAATATCAACAAGACGTAAAAATAAAACATGAAAGTACATTCTGTAATGTTACTAAACTCCATAAAACGCCTGTGTTTTGTTCTTTGCGCGATACAATTAGGATATCAAGCAAGCAGGCCATAAATAAGTAACACATAAATTAGTCTGGGCTTGATTGTCCCTCACATTTATCTATTTTTAACCCACAATGATATTTCATGTAGATATATTTATATGTGCAGGCATATATCCTCTGCGAATATTACAACATACATTATTTCTTTGTTACAGACTTTCGTAGTTATAAGCAAGGGTAAAGATATCTTCAGATTTTCGGCGACAAACGCACTTTGGATATTAGACCCGTTCAACCCAATAAGAAGAGTGGCTATATACATTCTGGTGCATCCACTGTTCTCCCTGTTTATTATTACCACCATCCTTGTCAACTGTATTCTTATGATAATGCCTACCACTCCGACTGTCGAAAGTACTGAGTAAGTAACCTTCCCCTTCCCTTCTATCGTCACTTTTAATAACAGATTAATTCTCTCGATGGATTACAAATTTAAAATTATAAATTTTATCATCTCGTCATTTGTAGAATGCACGCTAGTTTCGAAATTTGTTAGAATTCAACTAGTCTTCAAAATATCTAAATACCGGCAATATAGACGATCGGAATTATATTTTTATTAGAAATTTTAGTATTCTATTGGCAAATGTCTAAGTGTAAACTATTGTTATAGAGACCATATCACCCTTTAAAAATTATTATCTATGTAGGTACCGAGATGCCGATTACTAATTTGTATAGTTGGCTGTTATTCGGCTAGCTTCTAAATATGTAAAGTATCATGTCTAGCTTAGAACTTGATTAGATGTCCCAGCGAAAACTGTGTTTTATGAAATAAATTCGGTAGGAATATTTCATGGGCGGCCTTTTAAAATAACTTTATTTTTATATGTTTGAAACACGAGTGAATAATAGGTAAATAAAAATAAATCCATTAACACGAAAACATTCGACACACAATTCATTCTCCTCCAATACAATACACGGTGTTCTAAAAAATTTAGAAGTCATTCTATCGAACCATTATTTTGATAAGTACACTTAATATCATGTCTGTAAATATTTAGGTACTATACTTCAAACTCATCTAGTTTAGGTGTACCAACCAACCTAATTAGTAAGTTGTCTTGTTCTATTGCAACTTGTTTATCCTCTTTAAAGTTTCCAGTTAGAACTTTAATTAATTCAAATTCTAGTATTTTTTATATTATGACGTATTTGTCTATTTTGTCGAGCGGCGTTCCACAATGGAGGTGAATTTTTGCAGAGTTATCTTTACCGGGATCTACACGTTTGAATCAGCGGTGAAAGTAATGGCCAGGGGTTTCATACTACAGCCATTCACATACCTTAGAGATGCATGGAATTGGCTTGACTTCGTAGTTATAGCTTTAGCGTGAGTAGTAGACAAATTTTATTAAAGATACGTAGAAATATGTTTAAACCGTTCAAATGTAGAGTTTATGTCGTTACGTATTTTAATTGTCTCGATAACTTTAGTTATTATATCTAGAATTGATAATGTTTAGAAAATGTGTATTGTGCTCGAAAATCAGATTGCAATCAATTAACAATGGTCGATTATTTTGATTAAAGAAGGCAATAAACGATGAAGAACTAAGTGTCAATTGTTTCGGCAGAACGGCAGTTTGTCGCGTTAATTATAACGAATTAGTGAATATTTAGTTTAGTAGTTAGTGATATTAATCTAGACGTTGTGGTTGTGCGTATTTTGCAGTTATGTGACGATGGGCATAGATCTCGGCAACTTGGCCGCGCTCAGAACCTTCCGAGTGTTGCGAGCGCTGAAAACTGTGGCCATCGTACCGGGTAAATTATATTGCAATTATTATTTATTTAGTGTTAATTTGTGTGGTAAAAACGATTTTAGATAATGTTTCAATGTTAAACAATAGAGATACTTATATTAGATGTTTATTGAATGACGAGTTTTGCGCTATAGCGGAGTAGGTCCTTTGTGTAGGAAATCACACTTTATAACAAGATTACTAATACCTGAGTCATTCGTGTAAGTACATAGAGTTTCAATAACTAGAGTCACCCTTGGCGAGAGTTTGTGTGCAACAGTTTGATGATAAGAAAAGTTTATAGTAAATTATAAAGTAACTGCAACTAATGCATTCTAGGCTTGAAGACTATCGTGGGAGCCGTAATAGAGTCCGTGAAAAATCTGCGGGATGTGATAATATTGACTATGTTTTCACTATCTGTGTTCGCCCTGATGGGTCTCCAAATTTACATGGGGGTTTTGACGCAAAAATGCATAAAAGTCTTCCCGGAAGATGGCAGCTGGGGTAACCTCACAGACGAAAACTGGGAACGATTCTGTCAAAACGAAAGTAAGACTCAAAAAGTAGAAAATTAATATTTGTTTATACTCGTAATTGATATTCACAAAATACTGAATATTTTTTCAGCCAACTGGTATGGAGAAGATGGAGACTATCCCTTGTGTGGAAACTCATCAGGAGCGGGGTAAATAACTTTTTCTAAGAAATTAAAAAAATAGTAGGTAATCATATAAAAGATTGCCTCAATTTTTCAACTGTCCTTTTGCGGATCTGTTGTAAGAGATCCCTGTATGGGATAAGCATAATAAGCAATGCGCTTGTCCGCTATTTAATCTTTTTTATGTTTTCTGTAAATTTTGTGTGTACATTAGTAAATTAAAAAAAATCTGTGTAACATTTTAGCACATGCGAACCGGGCTACGTTTGTTTGCAAGGATACGGTCCAAACCCAAATTACGGCTACACGAGTTTCGATACGTTCGGCTGGGCGTTTCTATCTGCATTTAGACTGATGACACAAGACTACTGGGAGAATCTTTATCAATTGGTAAGAAAATAAGGTTATTAGTTTGAAACTACGGTGAAGGAAAACATCGCGAGGAAACCTGCATGCCTGAGAGTTCACAAAAAAAAAAATGTTCTCAAAGGTATGTGAATTTCACCAACCCGCAGTAGGCCAGCGTGGTGGACTAAGGCCTACATCCTTCTCATGATGAGAGGAGACCGGACCCTGTAGTGGGTCATTAATGGGTTACTGACAGTTTGAAACGACGGCTCATCAACGACCTCACTTTAGATGACCGGAGGGCTGGCAGCTATTTTGCCTTAAAGATAAGTCTCACCATTCAACGGAGTAATACTGCCAGCGCTCAGGCACCATGCCAAAAAGAGAGCTATTGGTTGGCATATTTAGTATCTAGAGACCTACTATATATTACAATAAAATATAAATAAATTAATATATTGTACATAGTACATTAAACTGTCAATATATTTATGAGCTATTTAAAACGACGGTTAGAATTTTATTAGATTTTTGTAGTTACAAATGAGTAATTTTGTGTGTATGTGCACAATAAAAAGTATTGCATTGTAATTTTGTTTTTGTAGGTGCTAAGATCGGCTGGTTCGTGGCATGTGTTATTCTTCGTGGTGATCATTTTCTTGGGCTCGTTCTATCTCGTGAACTTGATCTTGGCCATTGTCGCTATGTCGTACGACGAGTTGCAGAAGAAGGCCGAAGAGGAAGAACAAGCTGAAGAAGAAGCGTTGAGGGTGAATATTGCTAAAAAGTTGTTAAAACATAGTTTTAAGTGATATTATAGGGTAAACAGTTTTGATGCTCGCAGGCTTGTATTACTTGTACCTATAATCAGACGGAATGGTATTAGGTGATAGACAAAAAGTAAAATAAGAAAAAGGCCAAAGCGTTCTTAGGACATCAGACTTAAACATTGGGAAAAATATGATGGTAGAGGCGTAGACCGATTATGGGGTTTGACTGTGATATCTAAATACTACAATAAATTGTTGTTAGACAACAATTTTTCGTTTGTATGTAATGAATAGGCCTTAAAACCATAATTGCGATGATCAGGAAGCAGAACAGAAGGCAGCGGCTCGGGCCGACAAGCAGGAAGCGCGTGAGCAACACGCCCGCAACCAGGCGGCGGCGGCAGAGGCGGCCGCGTACGCGGAGGCGCACCCCGCCAAGTCCCCCAGCGACTTCTCCTGCCAGTCCTACGAGCTGTTCGTCAACCAGGGCTGCGGCAACCAGGACGACAATACGCGCGAGCGCATGTCCCTCCGTAGCGACCCCTTCCAGGATTCGGTGAGCACTCAGCCCACGCACAAGCCCACCGCCACCGAACCGCACCACGACACGGCACGCCGACAGAGGAAGGTCAGCATGGTGAGTATGCCGCGAACCTCACGCCTCCACCTCACTGACAATGATTCAATCACCCATTTTTCACGCATTCTCGACTCGAATAATCCGCTCCTATCGAACGACAGTTTTACCCATGTCTTTTCGTCGTAATATTTAACTCTAATTAGGCACTAAATCAGAAAAAATATTTAGACACCGGTTCACAGTATTAATCGCTCCAATAGAATGTCACGAGTGAAAATTAGATACACAAATTACCTACATGAGAATTAACAGAGCACAGAAGCATTTATTTAAATACAAACCAGAGTGAATCATTGACAGCTGAGATACTACTTTTCAACTTGAACCTACTCGTTATTACAAGTAGCTAACTTTAATCCAACATTTAAAGGCATAATAATTTAATTAATAATTACATTGGATGTCTTTTTTATTATACACATTTTTTGTATTAATTAGCCATGTTAGTGCTACATTATTCAAGTTGAAAAGAATTTTATTATTGTATAAATGTTAGGTTTTGCTGTGAGCTTTAAATTCTTTCTTTTTATGTCTTCTGTGACTTGAAATTGTTTCGCTAGCATGCAAATATACAGATATTATAATTTTTTTTGCAACATTTCAATATTTTAAGTGACACCATTAAAGCTATAGCGATGCTAAGTTATTTTTAAATACGCATATATCTGATTATTTGCTGCGGCGACTAATATTTTTTAAACCATCCACTTTCATTGGTTTATCATTAATTTTTTAAGCATGAAAATTACTGTATGTTACCAAATTCATCAGTCATTGTTCTGTCTTATGGCTGCAATTACATAAATTCTTACATCGACTCTTCTGCTACCTACTTAATTATATTTTTCTACTTAAAAAAAACAAAAATACTATTAGTTGTCACGACTTTTTTACTAGAAATCACTAGTATCACTTAAACCAGAATCTAATCTACGACACATCTAGTGAATGAATAATTTATTTCCTTACGCATGAAATTGAGAGGCTGGTTTTAAATTTAATATTATATATGAATTCATTGCATCGTAGACGCTGATAGATATTATAGTTTTAGACTTCTTCCGTCTCCAATAATATTTTTTCAATCAATCACATGAAACTGTTACACGATTAGTGCTCGTAAATTAAGCTCCAAATCTTTGGATGGATTTATATCAAAATTTCGACTTAGGTGGTTATTGAATAATACTATTGGAGAAAACAAGTCTATTGTCATGTTAGATTGTTTCTTTCGTTATGTGAGCGTACGAACGAGCCGAGCTGAGACTGAACATATCACCGATGGAGAGGTAGGTTCGGTCAAGTAACATGTTTCATTAAAGTTTTATAGTAACGATGATAAAAGAATCAAAATAAAAATGTTAATTCCTCAATTTCGATGAGTGATTTGCGGAGGCTTCGTAATATGGACAAACAAAAGAACAGTCCTCATGACCATAGATGTAGAATTCTAATGAACATCCATAGCGACGATAGGATTTAGAAGTATGCAAAAATGCATGTATCTGACCCTACAATACTTCATGTGTTTATAAACAAAGTTACCTGACTAACACTCGCTTTCAGCCATCGCCATAGCTTGTTTTCTGTGCCTCTCTATGTCGTTACAATAAGAATTTTGTCGCGTGTATGTTTCAGATCATTAATTCACTCGATCATAGCATTGATTAAAAACATAATAATAAAAACTAATGCAAAATCTTATTGTAATTATCACTTCATTTATATTTTCACATATTATTTGGATTTTATTAATTTATTTAGATGTTAATGTACACGTAGTTGTCAGTTAATATTTTCATTGTGTATTTCACAACTCAGATTGCTTGAAAGCTCCTTTGCTCCGATATGTTTTGTTAGATTCATTCCTTTCCTTTTTCGTGGATGTCTAAATATTTTTAAAAACCAAATTGATTAATCGGAGTTAATACAAATTCACTTTTTCTGTGTATTGAAGGTCCCTCACCCTGAACGCATAAATAAATACGGACAGTTATCATATGGGCCACTGCGGGAAGGCTCACAGGTTTGTCCTTCAATCCTCATTGGTGTTTGTGTTCCCCTTCCTCTTCCTTTGATTTAGGACTGTCTCTATTTTTATTTTGAGTTGTTTCCTTCTTATTAGATTCTGCTAAAACTTGTGTTTCTGTTAAACGTTCAATTGCAGCAATTCATGAAATCATACTTACATCATCGATAAAAGTTGTTTTATTTACAATGATGTGTGTTGATGCAATGTGTTCGTTGTAAGCACTTTTCATTTTTTATGTCTCCATTATTGTTTCTCCACCTTTTTAAGTATATTTCTGTTGACATTTGTTTATTGGCACATGAAAGTAAGAAAGTCACCTTTATGTACAGTATAAAGTTTACGAATACTTCAGAAAGCTTAAGCTAAAGCCTCTGCAGTTATTATGATCAGTGTTAACTTCGTGTCATCTGAACTAGTGTCGAACTCATTACTCGATCTTAATTGAGGAACATTGTAAATTAGCGTTTAGTATCATTGATGATCTAGTATATCATTAAAGACCATAACCAGCAAGATTGGATGCAATAAAGTGTGATATTAAGTGATTTTTAACCGTAAAAACAATAATAATTACAATCCGAATAAACTCAATTTATGATAGACCAATTAAATGAAAGTGTTGACATTGCATTTATTGAGATTACTTTCGGCTACGTGTGATTTTATAATTTGCTTATGTGTGGGCATGATACTTCAGGCTTCGTTGTCTCTACCTGGTTCGCCATTCAATTTGCGGCGAGGGTCACGAGGGTCGCACCAGATGGCTCTGAGGCCGAACGGAAGGTCGAGATATCCGCCGGGTGCCGATCGGAAACCTCTCGTGCTATCGACGTATTTGGACGCTCAAGAACACCTGCCCTACGCCGACGATTCGAACGCTGTTACACCAATGTCTGAAGAAAACGGTGCTATTATCATACCGGTTTACTATGCTAATCTAGGTTTGTTAACTATTCTATTTGTAATATAATTATATCGGTTGAGTTGATTGAAAACAGAGTCGTGGAATTTAACTTTCTATTTATGGGTACGATAGTGTAGGATCATAAAATTAATGATTGCTTTATAAATGATAACGAATTTTAATGATTGAAAATGATGAAAGATTTTAATAAAAACATAATTGATAAATGATAACATCTATCCCGAATAAAACACATGAGCTGAACACGTCAGGAGACGGTAAGCATTTATATTTTAATCATTCAATTACACTATACCTTACGCAGGTTCTCGACACTCGTCGTATACATCACACCAATCACGGCTGTCATACACGTCTCACGGTGACTTGTTGGGAGGAAAGGCGCAGACCAAGGAGGCGAGGTTGCGAGGGCGATCCGCCTCGCGGAACCACAGCGTGACGTCACAGCCCCACGCCTACCCACTGCCGCGACAGGATTCGTCCTTAGCATCCAGGCCACTTAGGGAATATGTTAGTATAAATCTTGTCTGTCTGTAACCCATAAGTAGCCCGCTACAGCCACTACAGGATCGGGTCTCCTCTCATAATCAAAAGGATGTAGGTAAGTATGTAGGTCCACCACGCCACCTATAATGTGGGTTGGTTAACTTCACATACCTGTGAAATAATTTTGGAGAACTTTCATCGTCACAGCAGGTTATATTTAATTCTATAAAGCGCACATAACTTTTTTAAGAAACATTGGTGAGATAATTATCTGCTAACAACCCCAAAATTCCGAGAATTGAAGCTCTTACTCCGAACTATATTATCTTACCTTTTCATCGTTTTCCAGGAAATAAGTACAACCGAGTGTACAGACGAAGCGGGCAAAGTACTGAAACCATCCGGCGACAATCCCTTTATAGAATCGTCACAGCCTAATGTAGTCGACATGAGAGGTAAGCATTAATGTGTTTCATTAGTTAGTCCACAATATCTGAAAAATCTACTAACCTAAGTCTCATGTATCTATCATACTCCAAAATTACAAAAGAAACTTACTTAAAATGCCAATAATAGTCAATATCCAGGCCATTCTCCCGCGTATATGATGTCATTGATGACACATTTTAATTGCATTTTTGTTTAAGAATATTATTAGGCATTAGGTACCTATATGCCCTGTTTTCAAACTTGAACGTCCAAAATCGCTTTTATTTACTTACTTTTCTTAGACATACATATAAATTATGACAGTTATAAACTCTTATACTCTATATATTGTAAAATTCGATAATTTTACTAATTTTCAATGTTTTCAGATGTAATGGTTCTGAATGAAATTATTGAGCAAGCCGGAAGACAGAGCAGAGCCAGCGAGCAAAACGGTATGCTTTCCTACAACACACACGTGTTGACCCTTGTCGTTACGGCAACTTTCAATAATTCTTGATCGCTAAGTATTTGTCTTGTTGCATTTCACATTTTGTTATTTCATTTGTTTTCTCAATGTGCTAATTTAAATATTAAGTATAAATCAGTTTCAGTTTCCTAGTTTAAACAATATGAAATAATGTACATGTGTCACCATAAAATGCGTACACAGATTGATGTAACACAACATGGATAGCAATGTTACACGATATAACGTTAATTTTTGTTATTGTTTATGTTACACAACACTCACAGTACAACACGGAACAGGTATTTGCTCATTATGCGATAAAAAGGCATAATTGGCAAAATTGACCATATGTGGGTGTCATTTATTAAAATTGCAAGGGATGTTCAATTAATGCACCAGCAATACAACCTTGCTAAGAAAAATGTTTTGCTCAGAAATTTAACCCTTTTACTTACGACTGATAATTTCGAAATTTTTACTGAACTTACAAATTATTTGGGACACCAATGAAAAATTAACGTTTTTCTTAGCACCAACAGCAAATTAGGGCGCACTGTTTATTTAGCATACATGCCTAACGCTTCTTGACTACAAATCACGGATTGAGCTGATTCACAACACGCACACTGACAAAAATGCATTGTGTGATACCCAAATACACATTTTAATGTATCCCATCGTGTTACAAATATAAAAAAGCAATATAATCTATTTAACCACCTTTATTTTTTTTAAGTAAAACATTTTTATTAGTTTATTAGTCACGTGTCTTGCATGGGTGTTTTTTCGTTTTATCGTATTTATAAGCTTGTAGCGATTGATTGTCGTTGATAGTTTGTACTCCATAAGCTACTGGTAAAGTTATCTCCTTCAGAAAGTTGCAATCTGATGCAAAACTAATAGAATAGGCAATTAATAGATACCTATGTTAGTGCTTGCTTTGGTCACGTGCTGAATTTGATGATCACGATATTCATATTTTTTGGTCCTTGAAGTGTTTGACAAAAATTTAAATTGCATCATCGCTCCCATTCTTGCGTTTGCATAGATAAGCGAAAAGTCTTGATGCAGTTTTGAGTTCAGTCACCTATCAGTGAAGCCACCACCTGCGAATGGTTTTGGTTTTGAGAGCACAGTGTTGTTACCTGGCACAGTATAGTCCGACTTCCGAGTGGTATGCGTGTGCAGTTTTCTAGACAATAACCATCAGCCACGAATCCACGTGCCCCTCGAAGATAAATGACAGCCAAATAAATTCAAAAAATATGAATATTGGATTTACGACTCTACCGATATAAATATTGGCCCTGCCACTTCTTTTTTTTACGATAAATTGAACAATCAAATTAACAATTTCTCTTTTCAACAAGTTTAATTAGATAGTTAATTTATAATTTCTCGGGCCAATATAAGAGTAGACAAAATAATGAGCGAATACTAACAAAATTGTTTCTCTCTCTCTTCGACACACACACACGCTACCGGTAAACGGCACAACAGTGTCAGTATACTACTTCCCAACAGCGGAAGACGATGAGGACGGACCCACGTTCAAGGAGAAGCTTCTCGAATGCCTCATGAAGGGAATAGACCTGTTCTGTGTGTGGGACTGCTGCTGGCTATGGCTGGAGTTTCAGAAGTATGTGGCACTCTTGGTGTTCGACCCCTTCGTGGAACTGTTCATTACACTATGTATCGTCGTTAATACGCTGTTCATGGCCTTGGACCATCATGATATGGACAGAGATATGGAGAAGGCGCTCAAAAGCGGCAATTATGTAAGTATTTTAATTACTCAGCAGTGAAAAATTCAATTTTTTTTGTTCAATTTTAGAATCGATTAACTTTTCTTTTCAGTTCTTTACTGCGACATTTGGCATAGAGGCAACTCTTAAATTAATAGCAATGAGTCCAAAATACTATTTTCAAGAAGGATGGAATATTTTTGATTTTATCATCGTGGCCTTATCGTTATTGGAGTTGGGACTCGAAGGTGTTCAGGGTTTGTCTGTATTGCGTTCCTTTCGATTGGTAAGTTTCAAATGTCAATTGATTTTAATATACTTATGAATAATTATATTTATAAGATCTATTTATGATTAAGTTATGTTACCTTATTACTAATACGTGAACATCTGACACCACTTAACTCTTAACAGTACATGGACTAGAAGAGGTACAATGTATTTATTTATATATTTCTCATATATAAATATTACATAAGTTAAGGACTTGCTTTCACAATGAACATTTAATTCACAAGTGTATGACATAGTAGCTACACACCACAGTTTAATAATGACAAATATGTATTGACGTGTACTGAACATTTTCAGCTGCGTGTATTTAAACTGGCTAAGTCTTGGCCGGCGCTAAACCTTATAATATCCATAATGGGTAGGACCGTGGGAGCTTTAGGGAACTTGACCTTTGTACTTTGCATCATTATATTCATATTCGCGGTGATGGGAATGCAGTTGTTTGGGAAAAACTACACAGGTTCTATTTGAAAGAAAATTTAGCATCTCTAAGAAATTAAGGCTTGTGATTTATCAGCTTACCACTCCCGAATATCTTACACAGGGCTTTGATTGATTATTTCATGATGGACCGTGGGTCCACGCTGTGGCTTTATAACACGGAATGTGGCTCCATCACTCGAATGGGCCTGACTCGAAACACGTTATAAAGCTATACCACGCAGCTTACGATCATAAACTAAGCTTTGCATCAAGTAACATAGATTGACATGCAGCTTTGCTTTGAAGGGTATTTCGCATCAGGTCGATTCTGATGGGATCTATGTCGTGCCCCGAGTCACAGAGGCTGACCGGTCGCGAACGTATAGATGTCGAACGATAAACCGATAATACATAAATTTAACATGAACGATGCAAAAGCTCTCACAAAGTTAAAGTTAACATATATCCCACTCATACAGAAATAAATCAATCAATGCACATTTTGTTATAGGTTACTCAAGCACACATTTGCTAATCTTAGTACATAAGCAGATCTAGAATCACTCTTCTTACTGTATCTCATAGAAACATCGTGTGATATTCCTTCCCCGTAACGTTTGGTGTGTTAGTATAGAGAGAGTAGGTCTAGAGCCGTACGTTGGATCCGATAGTATGAGTGATTTTGGATCATAGAGGAGGGTGCCGCAGTAGCATAGGTGACGCGCCGGTAAGAGAGCTTGTGTGACGCCTTGTTTCACAATTTGTACTTGCAGCTTCGAGTATTCAAATTGGCAAAGTCATGGCCGACACTTAATTTACTCATCTCTATAATGGGTAGGACGATGGGTGCCTTGGGCAACCTGACGTTCGTATTGTGCATCATTATTTTCATATTTGCCGTGATGGGTATGCAACTATTCGGAAAAAATTACGTGGGTAAGTGGAATTGGTGGGATGGTGTTGCATGTTCGTTGGTGTCTGATTGGAAGTTAATGTTTGGCAGCCGGCTCGGTCCATCGGTGAATCTATTTCACACGCTCAATCTACTCAATTGGCGCGGAAAATATCCTGGCCGCATCACTCTTAACGGAAAATAACAAGCAATGGGTGTGAACACGAAAAATCGTTCTAGTAAACACGATACCTAGTGCACTTAAGAACTTTGATGCGACCAGGATGAAAAAAATAATATTCATTCTGGATTTTACAAATAATCTGAAATAAATTCACTGACAAAATGTAGAAAATATTAGCTGAAACAACGTCCACACCCTGGTCTCTCCCCAAACCCGTCTTTACAAAATTCAACCACGGAGGATAAAATGGAAAAAATGCTAACAATTATAGTGAGTAATGAAGCTTTATCTTTCTACATTTTGGTGTTAGTTCAAAGCGGGTGAAGTGCCACACAGCGTTTGATGTCCAAGTTCATGTATAAGAGCTTAAAGTATCAAAGGTAGGACAACCTTCAAAAGCAGTCCATATGTGCGGATTGTTGCAAGTAATTTAAAAACAAATAAATATCGTAAAGTCCAAAGCTTAAGTTTTAAACAAGAACAGTTGAAACTTAAGTGATTTATGGATTATTTTTTGTGTTTACGTTGTGGATCACACGCTTCGAGCCAGCCGCGGCCGGGCCTGCCGTCTTGTTCAAATAGTGACCATTGTGTTGATGTGCGTCACACTATTATGCTCATGTCCGTTTAGACGATTGGCAAGAATCGATGTGACCCTTCCAAGTGAGCCTATACCCTTAACTATATCTATTATATAATTATGTTATTATTAAAATCCCCGCAAGGCGCCTCACTTGTGAACACTACTAGCCAGCTTTTCTGACTTTCCTCCCTAGGATGATCAAGTTCAAGACTTTTCTTTAAATCTCTATCAGCTAATGTTGAATTTCTCTATAAACTTAACCTTCGTGTCGAGTTCAAGTATCTTCGCCTGCTATGCATGTAAATTGTGTATGTCCTTATAAAAAGTATATCTATTATTATATTGTTTCGACAGACTCAAAGTAGATAGATATGTAGCAAAGCATGTACGTAGTAGTACACGTTGATAGTCCTCGTGCGTACTTTGCTTATGTATGTTGTTATACTTAGATAATTGTTGTAGGGATTTCATACATTACGAAAAGTAAACTACTTAAAAAGTTCTCAAAAAAGTAAAAGTACATTCTTGAATAAGAAATTGGTACATCAAAATTTTTTCAACGATTTAAATGAGTATAAAGATTCTAAACGTATTTACAGGGAATCCCTACACGGTTTCATATAAATTGTACCTACCTATTAATTTTGAGTAATTTATTTATTTGTGTCTTGCCACTACTATCTACTATCTATATTATTTTGCACATATAGCTTGATCAGGAAAAATGCGAAAACTGTAAAAAATGTATGCAGAGACTAAGTTTTACGAATAATTTCATTATCATATTATGATTTGTTTAATTTAAGTAAAAATAAATAAAAGGCATTAATTTTATGAAAAATATTTCTTGATTTTCCTGTTCAGGCTACATTTATATACGAGTATTATAATATATATTAAAGTAAAGTGCCGTTTCATAACATTTACAAAATAATACATTGTAACAAATCGATAAATAAATCGTACCTAATCGTGCTCAAAATAAATGTTTTTTTAATGATACACGCTTATTTTAGTGATCTAGTATTTTAATGTTACGAAACAGCACAATAAAGATTTGTACTTACCTGTTAACTTTGAGTGTATTACGTGTGTAACTAAATTTACTAATATAAATCTCTTTAACAAGAAGTATTTTGCCGGTATCAACCCACTAATTTAGTCGTAAAATGTGTGTGCTTAATTAATACCACCTTTAACAAATAGCAACTATTGTGAATGACTGACACACAAAAAAGATTTCTAAAGGTGGCACTTCACTTAGCTATGTGTATTTGCGTATTCACATATTTGGAAAACAATAGCAATGTTCGGATGATTATATGCGACAAAATATTTGCTGTATTGACAGTTGTCAGTTTTTTTACGCAACACTGTCATTGCATTTCACTGTCAAACGTATGTGTATTTGTACTTATATGCGGCACCCTATATTTGTCGATATGTGCATAGTGCTGCATTCTTCAAATATCATGCAAATATTTGAATACAAATACGCAAACACTACATAGCCAAGTGAAGAGCCACCTATTAATAGTACCGTAGAGTCGACACCCATTTTAAATGTTACCTAGAGTAGACCATTAATGAATAATTGTTGCGTGTACAGATTACGTAGACCGATTCCCCGATGGCGACCTTCCTCGGTGGAATTTTACGGACTTCATGCACAGTTTCATGATAGTGTTCCGCGTGCTCTGTGGTGAATGGATAGAGAGCATGTGGGACTGCATGCTCGTTGGAGACGTCTCGTGCATTCCGTTCTTCTTGGCCACCGTAGTCATTGGCAATCTTGTGGTCAGTATCTTTTTTTACTCTCACAGATAACGATTTTCATGCTATCAGTCATC
>DWIY01000273.1:0-14782 GCA_018248615.1 Erynnis brizo brizo
ACCTGTGTGGGGAAGGACTAATAGCTGTATAAAGAAAATTCATCGCTGTTCGTCAGTCTCGCTAAAACTCGAGAACGGCTGGATCGGTTGGACTAATTTTAGTTTTGATTTATTCGTATGAGTCCAGGAAGGTTTATTAGGTGAGAAAATCTGGAAAGAATGTGATGAATGAAAATAGTTGATTCCTGGTTGGGCATATTGATATTTCAAAAATCATGCAGTTTTAGATTTCTTCAAAATCGATCCTCAGGCTCCAAGTCTTTGAGTCTTTTTCGCTATTCTTCATATTTTTGGATTTCACCATCCGACACTATTCACTTGAAAAATTCACCCTGTATAGGTACAACAAAAACGTACCATTTTATGGCGACGCCACATTATTCTTTCGCATTGAGACGACCGTTGTCGATGTCAGGTTTTGCACGCTCATTGGTTGAAAAACAATTATGTATATAGTCGAGTACGACCGCTCCCCAGGCATGATCATCTGGTGCATGGAGCCTGGTGGGAGATATCCCATTGCTGCTATATTGTGTAGGTATATGAGTATCTATTGTATATAAGAAACCGCTTAAGGTCAGCGCTGTTTTTGTGGCCCAACATACTTTACTCTATATTCATACAATTTTATTTTTTAATAAATTATGAAGGTATTGTGAATATCACTGTACCATCGATATTACTGTGAAACCAACTGACTTTTCCTTAATTTAATATCGTGTACTCGTGTATAATAAAGAGTATTGATTGATTAAATTGAAGGTAGTAAGGAGTCCTTAAAAACAGAAACTACAGATTCCTAGACTGCTTATTGGTTATATTTAGGTAAGTGAATTTTTTCATAAGTCATTTTTCATAAGAACATCGAGAAAATATACATGAAACACAGGTCATGTCTACATCTACCTATAACGGCTAAAACAGTAGAAGGCAAAACAAAAGTTCGGAATTTTTTGGGTCTTTAACTATTACGTTACTAGATTATGCCAAAGACTTCGTACACGAGGACTGAAGAATTTGGCCCAAACAGAATTAACCAAATTATAAACTATCTGTGTACCTACATCATTTCATCTAAATCCAATGATTCAGCCGTTTTTACGTGAAAGAGTAAGAATCCATCCTCACAAATATCCGCATTTGTATTTTGTATAGTAGAAAGTAAGATATATGTATCTACCTAAATAGGCTTGCAACTGTAAACGATCATGCTGGACACCTAATTTTATGTGGTTGCAATCCACCTCAGAGGAAGTGAAGCGGTGCATTACCTACTAATAAGGACTAAGTTGATCGTCCCCAAATAAATGACCTACGCAACCGAAACCCAAAACATGGAGAACATGCTTCTCTGCGGTTTCTATGTCGAGGAAGACTTTCCGGGCTATACGAACATAATGACTCTACCTTTTGTTACTTCTGTAAGTTATTATAGAGAACATAGTATATAATGTAGGTAATAAAATATGGACATATAAGATACGTAATGCGATCACGTTTCCGTCAACGTTACTAAATACGACCAGAATGACCTCGCACCAAACATGATGTGCAAATACAAGACGACCGTCGTTGATGTCTTTTTAATAGTGATTGCATCTTGATATTAAAGACTTCAACGCCTTAATTTCTTAAAATCATTTCCGCTTTTAAGAATTCTTATACATTTTATGGTGATTATGACATGATATTTAATTTTTAACGTGTTTATTATAACTTCTTTATTATATAAGGAACACTAACGTTAATAAGTCCTACCTATAGTTAATAAGTATTAGCCAATCCTGTTTGCTTAAGTTTAATTTACCAAGTACATCGTATTATCGTTTTAAAACATTCAGTTACGTAGGTATTACCAATGTGATACTTATAAAGCGAAAAATTATGTAACTGATAAGAATTTCCTTGCGTGCCTGCTGTGATCAACGGACGGCAGAGTTTTCGGTAAAATACCTACATGAACGTAAAGGGCGAATAAAGGCAAGTGATTAAGGAGTTGTGAACTATCAAAGTGCTTTAATTCGCCAAAAAGGTGAATTGTTAATGAATGCTCTACAAGAATATTTTTAGAGAGATCAATGGTAGGCTCCATGTAGGGTACTTACTACTTAGCCTTTGTAATAAGGGTAGTAAAGGATAGGGAGGATTTTTTTCCGTTAGCTTTACAATTGCCTGAATGAATACCATCTACGACATCACAGAACTAGAAAAATAATTGCTATAAATGCTGCTTAAAGCCTTGAAATAGTTTATGCTAAATCGTAATACATATTTCATTGTTCAAAGGGATAAATCAATGATAAACTCAAGGTTGGTAGCAATCAATGCCACTTCATGCGCTTCTCGCCTCAGTGGCAGTGGTTACATCGTAATTTGCTCGCAGTTGTTTGTTTCGCTTAAAAATTAATATCTATATTCCTGCACCTGATTGGTCGCTATTATTAAAATTATAACAATGTTTGTCATACATTTATTTTTATCTTAAGTGGTGCGTGCACCAGTGCATTTATCGGTAAGTATGGATTAGTTATTATTAAAATAATATTCCTTAAAAATAGGTAAACTTTGATAAGACTTTTATTCACTTTTTCTGTAAAAACTGTAAATCTGTAAAAACGCCGAAATATAAGAATAAGCACTGCCCCCTGTTTTTAATTTCTTGTTAACTACAGCGCTTTTATGTGGTTAAAATTATCTACAGTCTGAATAAAATAAAGTACTGGGTACTAGTACCTCGTACCACAGATTACTAAATACGTACTAATGAATTTCGAACTTATCGTAGAGCCGATGGCACAGACCAACGACGTCACTATTCGACAATATTCGACATCGACAATCGACATCGATCTGCTATGAATGGCTATGATGCTATCTTGGTCACTTACTTACTTAAATTAATGAATTCACTCATAAGACATTTTTTACGTTGCTCTCTAGGTAGCGAACGACCCACTGCAGGACCTCGACAACAAATAATGGGTTGGTGTAGGTCTGTTAAAAAAATTATCCCAATTTCGACAAAAGAATGAATGCGAGAAGTTTCTTGACATTCTAAGTGTTTCCTAGTAATTCGATTCAACTTTTAATATTGTGAGAAGGACTTGGTAATTAATAATCTAAGTTAGTAATGTACATGAAAATTAGTTAATCTTTTTAATGAGTGAAAACGAGACAGCAATAAGTCCAACTTAACTCTTTCCTTACTTGGGAACGCATACCATAAACAAAAACAGGTTTCCTTCCACACTAAATAGTGGTTTCGATTCAATGCCGCCTCTCCCGTCCCGCAGTCTCGTCAAGTATTATGAATGCTATTTTATTTATGGAAAAATTGGCGCCAAAATGTTTTTATGTAGGAAAATTATTTTCATGAAAATTTGAATTTATCGGCCTCAAACAACTTTACTAAGTTTTATTCTAATTCTTTGCAGGGGTGCTCAGACATGGACTTGTATATTACCGACTCTCTCCAGGACATGCTGGACATGGACATAAAAAATGAAATAGCAACAGACCTGAGCAGTATCACAGACTTTCCAGTTCGTATTTGTATATTATTATGTAATATATTTTACTATCACTGAGAAATAATATTTAATTTTACACCAACTTGTCATTTGTCCGCAGGATTCGTTAGGTTTAAACTTCTCCGAAATGCCGCCTCTACTGGATATGGACACAGACAACTCGGTCACATGGCTGAACAACTCGTCTAGTTTTGTCCAGAACCTTGATCTGTATGGCTCAGAGGCAAATGCAGTGATGGTAAATCCCAACTCTGTCATGCCATCAAATTTTGCAGAGACGCCAATTAAAAGTGTAGTAAAAGAGGAAGCGTCTAACTTGTTACTAACTTCGGTAGCGAGTAGCAACTTAAATAACAGCCTTACATCAGTCCCAAGTCCAAAAGAAGAAAAAAGTCATTTAACATTTTCGCCAAATACCATTAAGGTCTCTAAAGTTCAAGAAACAGAAGTAGTAACCACAAGCACAACTACGACGACCACAACCACGTCGACTCACAGGAAACCATTGGAGGAAGCTACACAAATGGTTATCTACGTTCGAAAACAAGACAAAACTGTAGTCAAGGATCTATTAAAAGACTTAGACAACAGTATAAAGTCCAAAATAAGCACGCAAACGACCACGCCCACTGTGCGGATCAAAGCGCAGCCGGAGGTAGTCAAAGTGAATGGGAAAAGTTGTTCTATTTTAAATACAACGCAAAAATTAACACACCAAGTAGGCACTAAAACAATAATATCTGGCAATATACACATATTGGACGCTCAACAGTCTAGGACAATTTTAGCGAATGGTAACAAAAGTCAAGCGACCATACTTATCGATAACTCATCGTTAAATAGCAATAGACAAATAATAAAAACCTCAGTAAGTGGAGCGTTCACAGTAGACACTAGCCAAGCGAAATATGTAAATACTGCTAATAGTAGAAATACCGTGGGAGAGTTTCCCAAGCCCGCCTATTCTTATTCATGTTTAATAGCGATGGCACTGAAGAATTCACGAACGGGGAGTTTGCCCGTTTCAGAAATTTATAATTTTATGTGGTGAGTAGCAATTTCTCTTAATTTTTAAAGGCACTCCTTGAAAAATGCTCTATTCACAATAATTAACAATTTATTTTTGTTTATTTACAGCCAACACTTTCCCTACTTCAAAACGGCGCCAAACGGATGGAAAAATTCCGTTCGGCATAACCTTAGTCTGAATAAATGTTTTGAAAAAATAGAAAAACCCTCAACAAACGGAAGTCAAAGAAAAGGTACAATCTTCCTAAAAACTTTTTTACGTATCGTATTAAAAGTATGCGATGTCAAGTGTCTAACCAAGTGTATTTTATTTAATAGGTTGCTTATGGGCCATGAATCCTTCCAAAGTTGTAAAGATGGATGAAGAAGTCCAAAAATGGTCACGGAAGGATCCGCAGGCAATCAAGAAGGCGATGGTTTACCCAGGTAATACACAGCTAACACAGCTGTATTATATGTTATTCTCTTGTAACGGTTTTACTTAAACGTGAACGTGAATTAAATGCTGCTGATCTATCATGATTTGTTGACCTTTGTTGGTTATCCGTGAATCTTCTCTTAAGTGCCTCGAACCATGCTGAGCCAGTAAGGCCGAAGGCGTTCGTGTCAGTTGTTTTAAGGTATCGTACTTGTTTGTGTATTTAGAACATGATATACAGATCTCCATTTTACGGTACCCAAATCTCAAGATTGTTGCTAAAATTGTGCGCGACATTGATTGCTATTCGTACTTGCATTATAATATAGTTGTACATTTTAAGCGATCGAAAAAGTTAAGCAACATCGAGTGCGTTAGTAGTAGCAGTGTTATGAAGAGGTGAAGAGCCTAAAAGTGTGACGTACATACAAAGGGTTGCAGCCAGTGGCGTTACTAAGTATCCTACTAAGTAACCATCCTGGGCCCGTGGAAAATTCTTTGGACGGGGCCCAGGTACTTTTTATATTTTACTAGCTGACCCCGCAAACGTTGTTTTGCCATATAAGTTATCGAGCGCTAAAATTACTATTAAAAATAGGGGTTGATGATAGAAGGGTGAAAATTTAGGGTTGTATGTATTTTTTAATGCCACAGTATAATAAAATAAAAATAAAAAAAATTGTCCAAAAAATAAATGTAAGTGGACAACCCGTATCACTTAGGGGAATGAAAAATAGATGGTAACCGATTCTCAGACCTACTGAATATGCATATAAAATTTCATAAAAATCGATCGAGCCGTTTTAATATTAAGTCACCAGAAAATGTACCAATTTGTAAACATGGCTCCGTTAGCAACTTAAAACAGTTTTATCCACAGTTGTACCCAGTTTTATCATTACCACATTAAGTAAATGAGCAGTCATAGGAACATTTACAAATGAAATGGATAAAGTAATCAGCTCATCGTTTATGTCATATTTATGCGCGTTTACAAGTTAAATATTCATAACTAAGCATTGACATTACAAAACCATTTCCTATATTTCCTTCTGGCTATTGCAAAGAGGAATTGAATTGTTGAAGGTGGCTCCCTAGTCTCGCTCATAGGCGACAAGTGGCGACAACACAGATAATAGATCTAAATAGATCACGCAAATATAATCACTTACCGTTTCCAAACATTGAAAAAAATGTGTAATGCCCAAAAATCGTTCGCTGTGTACGTCGCTGTCCGTTTAGTTTAGTCCGTAACTCACACGAGACGCCAGATTTATCATTATTATTATGACGAATTCGAATCGATTCAAATGATGATGAATATCGAATAGATTAATTCATTTTAGGTATTGTTACTGACGCATTTAATTCAGTTTCGCGTTGTAAGAATTTTCATCACTAAAACGTTTTTATTTTGTCTCAGTCGGCAACAAAAAAGGCGCACGATTGGGTGTCATACTAATGGGTGAACTTGCATTATCTATTTAGATCTATATCTGTGTGCGACACTGAGGTTAGGAACACGAGACGGAAGAGGTCCTAACCTTCTAGCACGCAGAAGTATAAATGGGCCTCGAGCGAGAAGAGCTGAACGATTCGGCAACTTAATAGTGGTGAGACTACGCTGTTACGTCACGACCTTCATAGACCGATCCGATGACGTTAACGCACGCACGCCTACTCCGCTTGTTAACACCGACACGTGGCTAAATGGCAAGCATATCACTATGCTACAAATGTTTACTTATCATTTAACTTCGTCAAGTCCAAATTAAACTTATTAAAAGGGACCCATAAATAAAACTTTGCGTGGCCATGATGAAATCTCTTTTTAGATGAAACATTTTGTAATTCTTGGAAACACAAGAGGTTTCAATACAATTTGTTAAAAAAGTGTGTTCGAGAAAAGCTCCAGTGACTCTTAAGTAGGTATAGCATTTTTTTTAATGTTAAGGAAGGTAGATGATTTCCGGCCTCATAAAACATGACCTCATCTCATACATTATGATTACCTATAATATTCTAGTTAGATTTTAAAAATAAATATTAGAAGTCAATTTACGTACTTTAGCCAAGACGCGCGCACGGTTTGCTGATTATACCTAGAAAGGAAATATTTGTTATAGTGATAAATCAATGTAGGTACACGTGACGTTAGCAGGAAGGTCTAGGATCAAGGCTCGCAACAAAAAGATTATCATTGGCAACATCGAGCGAGGATAAGCTTTGAAGCGGAAGCAAACCGAGCGAGGCCGAGGACATGCGGCCAATTCACGAACCGATCACACAAGGCGCCCTGAAGCGGTCAACTTTCAAACAATATTTGTGCTACGAGTACGCTTGCTGCCTGCCACCGTTGCCAAGCCAACGTATGTATATTCTGAACCTACGCTAACATTCGAATAACTGGGTAATCTATCCACAAGGTTAAATTATTATTTGGCTGATATTTAAATTTACAATTAAGTCACTCGAGTATCGTGTGTATATCACAGGTTAATTAATGTTTAGAGTATACAATAATAAAGATAAACTAATCAATGACGTTGCTTAAATGTAATATAAGTATCATAATGTATATATAACGAATAATAAATCCGATTTAAACTGTGAACTGAAACGAATGGAAAATAGTACCTATTATGCGTGTGCATACGTGCTGTCAGTGAGATTATTTTGAAATGATTACGTGTACACTTAACATGTTTTAAATACAAAGAGCAAGAATTACACGAGACGATTATGCAACATTCCGCAAGCCACACGTGAGCGTGTGTGGCGGCGGCGGCGGCGGGGCGGGGCGGGGGGCGCGCTCTGGACTCGAGCTCCACGGCTCACCATGCTCGACAACCACCAACATTTGGCAACTATTGGAAAGCAAAGACATCGATAGCTTCGTAACGCCTCAGACATTAATCTAACTAGGACAGATTGATTTACAACTCAAACAAGAAACTGTGCCACCTTCGGCCCTACTGCAACGCGTTCTACATTGTTTTACCATGAATATGCAGCTTGTAGATTATTGATACAAAGTCAACTTTGCGATTATGAAATTATTAAGTCGAGACAAATAAATTCAAATAATAAATGATTACTTTTTCAATCACTGGGTTCAAATAATGCTCATACCCGCTCCACACTCGCACGCGAATCACGGCGCGAATCGCGGCGCGATCGCGGCGTGAAGCCGCGAAGAAAATGCGAATCGGATCCACACTCATGCTTCGCGGGGTTTTCGCGGCTTAGCGACGATTCGCGTGCGAGTGTGGAGAGCGCATCAGGATATAAAATAAACAGTGGATCGTACTCTGTGGTCGTACTTATATCAAAATGTGACTAAAAATAATCGCCAAGAAAAAGAAACCTTTTCTTTGTTTTTTAAGATACTTACCTATTTTTTTTTTTAATATACAATATAATACCTAATTATTATTATCCATTTTACCCCAAAAACTATATACACATTAAAGCACAGGTAAAAGTAATATATTAAGTATTTCTATTCGCATAGCAACATAAATAAGCCGGACGAACTAAATGCGGAAATGATAAGGATGTTAAACAATTTGGTAATGAAAAGGCCGGACTCACTCGACCTTAAGTTTTATTGCCCTATGAATTACTAGATGGCTAAAATGATTGGCAAGACCTTGACTTCAGCCTAATATAAATTGTATAACCCCTTCTTCCGTATGAACATTTGCGGGGTCGATGCCGTCAATTACATATAACACAATTCTACTTCCTTCACTAATAACACCGGTATCTCTTTCAGCCCGAGGTCTAATATTAATTAAATTTTTGTTTACAAAATCGAAAGCAATGTAGATATTTCTCGATCCTAGGGCTGCTTGCCACACGTAGAATGAAAAATTGGATCATTCAGTGATACGAAAATATATCGACCGTACAAAGTGGGGCACAATAATTGCTCATCGGTGGATATCTGTAAACGGATTAACTGGTCTGCGGTCGCTGATAAAGTGGTTCTGTACAAGTACATATATTTATTATCGCGATCCATCTTCGGTTCAAGTAGGTGGTCGCGACGGCCCTGCCCTCTGCTGTGTGTGTCAAGAAAGGAGCGTGGTCGTACACTCGGTACCAGTCAGATCCACGGCGGCATCGAGAACGCGACCCGGTTCACCGATCGAGAAAGCATCTGTAAAACTCGGTTGAGGCCGCGCGTATCCACCACGGTCCACGCACATTTCATCGTCTCGCTTACATATCTGTGATTAGGTGCACGAAAGAATCTACCGATAAACCAACAATATCGGCCGCCTAGTGGTGTAAAATGTAGAGAAAAAAAGTCGAAATAATTCAAATCCCTATTGCAACTCGAAATCTTTCAAATTTGAGAAGTTTAACCTGTTTCCCACTTTGCCTCAACAGATTATACAATAAAAACGAAAAAGAGAAAATCGGTTAACAAGCAGATGTTTTAAGTGAAAACCTATATATAGGCAAATATAATAAATATAAAACAGTTTAAACTTTTAACTGTCTATATTTGTCCATTTATATTCATACTAATATATTAAGGGTTCATAAGTATCAAAGAAGAGCGGTGAAACTGTAGTAGCCGTGCGTTCGATAAACATTTGGGACAACTAAAAACGTTCAAACTGGTACACGACATAGATTATATTCTGGGGACAGTTTGAGATAACGTGTGGAGGTATTTCCTCTGTTTAATACGTACTGTCTGCATAGTAGCCACCTTATTGCGGTTACTAGTACTTCATTAACTAGGATATCGTGTTACCGTTTCATTTATTGTAAACGGCTTCGATGTGCATTTAATTTATTGAAGTATTTGCGATGAAGCACTAATATGCGAACAATCGGATGATCGGATTATGTAAAGCAAGAGTTGAAATGTACCTAACTTCTATAGTGTTCCGGACCCAAAAATACACCCTCTACAAAAGTCAAAATTCAAAATATCTCAAACTGTAGAGCTTAAGGCAATAACATATTATTATTACAGCTGATGAAATATATAATTCTTCCGAGGTTGCCAATATTTAAAATTAATTAACTTTTAAACTGAAAATCCCAAGGCGATCGTTATTCAAAGTTTAAAATTTTTAATAATAAATTTGCACAGTTACGTCCTAGACCTTGGATTTGATGCCCCCGTTCTACTTTCCTACATCTTAACAATGCGTTAATCACCATATATGCGGTAGGTAGTCTGAAAATATAGGTATTAATACAAACTCATATTGATTCCGTCATTTACAGATTGTATGTAATTATCTTCAAAAGCTTTTATTATTTTTTAAGCTAACAATAGGTAACATTACTTATCATTCGTATAGTGCTTATAAAGTGTTTACAAGAGACACAAGAAGTAATTTTTCCTTGAACCTGAATTTATGTACCTATGCGTTGCATATGTGTGCATAATTATGTAGAACGGGATTCTTACAAGCGCAATATCTTCGAAATGGTAGGTCTTAAGAGTAAAAATCACAGGGACCATTTTTATAGAGAATTTTAAGATCTACAACTTGGTCTGAGGTATTTTTTCGATAAACTTACCGTTTTTGAGAAAAATCCAAAAAACCTAAAATTTTGACCTTTGACCCCAAAATAACTGTCGTAGCACACATGGCATCGAACTCAAGGCGTCTACAAAAATTTGGCTTTCCGGGAATAGATGTTATTTGACCACTATTTACCCGACTGCGACAGAAGGAGGGTTATTATGTCTAAATTGACCGGGCTAACAGTTAAATTGGAATGTTTAGTAGATCTAACCCCTTTTTTTCACCTTTATGCTGTATTCATTAGGGAGCTTTACACGCACAATTCGAAGTCCATTGGTGCAGATAATACGTAAATGTCTTAAGAATATGAACAACGCCGAGGATGACCTCTTTTAGAATAAATTTACAGCACTTATACATATCAATTTCTTTGTTTATATTGATCCACTTTATTTAAAATAAGGTCAATGCGTTATGTCCGTGCGCTTGATTTTCATTCACCCGTGAGTACAATTTTTCTGCAATATCTTTTACGCCCTATTGTTATCTTTACAACACTTTTTGCCATTCCTGAAATAATTAGTTGTAGTTTATTAATGAGTAGTCGTTTAATTAGTATCGAATTTACATTTAAGATTAGAGGAAAATTGCTTCGATTCGGACTGAAGATTCGGGTGCGCGAGTTCAGCTGCATAAGTGATTTCTGTTACAGTCATGAAGCGCTCATTCTTCATTTCTCAAGACTGTTTCGGGTCATGCGGCTTAGTAAGGGGCACAAGGTAAAAGATGGTGCATTGAATGTGGCCTTAAGCCCAATAGCGATCTGCGACCGTGTCGCTTCCTATTGGCGTGGAGGCGACAATGCCAGCGCTGCTGTCGGCTACGAAGGTGACGAAGTCGCAAAGGTCGATCACCATTCAATCAGATGCCTGTTTAAATGCCTTCAAACGCACACCGTACTGTTAGCTTTTCGAGTCATTGGATAACTAATTTATGACTTATGCAAATCACAGTTACTCATATTTCAAAATATTCACTTCAGTATGAATGATTTAACATCACCGAAATAATAAACCCTTGAAAGTATACTTGTAAATGCGAGTGTCGACCTCTACCGTAGACAACTTTTCATTACCGATCGAGGTAGAGAGACGGGGGTCGCCATTCTAATAGTAGCATTTATTTACTTGAAAGGCTTGAAACAGTAGGAAATACAAATGTAATGATATTTAGAATAACAGAAGTAGGAGAATTCAATGTATTAACATAGTCAAGCAAAAACTGGGCCTTGACCAATTTGTTTTGTGTAAAATTGTAGCGCTATCACGAAAACAAGAAGTTCTTGAATTGTTTTACGTTTTTAATACCTACTGAGTTACGATACAGGAAAACATGATCAAAATTTGATAGACGACCGCCAGGATTTCAGGATCTTTATTTTAAGAAAATAGTACAGAATTAAGTAAGTAACCAACAAGGCGAGAAGCACTGACCCTAAACCATTGAACAAAACCGAGGGAGGTGAAACACAAATACTCAAGTTTTACGGGTCAACCAACACAGGGGCTGCTGTTGTCGGCGGGAGGAAGGGCGGAAAGTAGGGTGTAGGGATCGCGAGGGGGGACCCTGACACAGATCCCGACCCATCACCGAAGCGCCTCGGAGACCTCGAGATTCGGCGGTTATAATGTCATCGATTCCTCAAAGCACCATTCCATGTAACGAACGAAATGGGTCACCGCGCTCGTCTCCTCGGTAAGCATCGAAGTGCGCGCGATGTCCCCGTTACGAATTGCTCCCTCGGCAAATTAACGCCACGCGCAACCACGTTCTAAATCGGCCACTCTCAATTGATCCACGATTATTGTTGCCCTCATCGTTCCATGTTTACGTAATTGTTTACAGTTTTGTAACGGGGTTAGTATTGAAAGAATTGAATTTTTTTTTGTGTGTCGAGTATAAAGTTTTCGAGTGTACAAGAGCAGCGCGCGCATACACAAATTAAGGTAAGGTAACATACGTAACGTGACCCGGTCTCGTCACTGTTTTACGGGGCCACTCTCAGCTTAGCAGTGACAGCCCAGGTGAGCGTTGCAGCGCGTTGCGACACTCCTTGCCAACGCTCAATTGAGAATAGAGCGCGGTGCCGGTAAATGGTATTTTGCTTATGTTGCTGACATTATTAGCCATTATACCTACTTGTCTCCCATTTTTAGAAGTTAGTTTGCTGCATTAATTAGAGTCTTGCTAATAGGTCAAAATTTTTAAATCAATATCCTCATTTACTTAATCGTACAGGTACATATAATAAAGAAAATTATGACATTTAACTTTGATTTGCTTGAGTTTTGCACTGAAATAACGATGATTCGTATAGATGGAAGTTACTGCTTCCGAAAGATCCTTGACATTTATGCACGAAGTTAACCTACAAGCTACTACTACAATAAAATTCTACTTAAATTAAAAGGACCCTTTACATTATTTTAATATGTAAAGTCAGTCATTAGGTAAATACCTACTATAAAAAGGGCGATTAAACAACACACGCAAAAATCTATACATGTACAAAGGAGAGAGAAATTCTATTCACATTTGTTAAGTAACGTAAATTAATAAAAAAATGTTACAATCGTTCGTGCGTAGTTAAAATAAATTATGATGAATGTGAAAGCATCGAAAGCAAAGGAGAAGGCGCCCTGTGTTGAAGACACTGCAACGATGCACTTTCCAGGCTGGAAATTCCAGCGAAAAGACATTCAGTCGTAAAAATGTCATGTTGCACGAACAACAAGTGGCTTAACGGTGCTTAACAGGTGGCATGAACGGATCGAATAATCTTTGTATTATATTTAAATACAGCTGTCTAATCAACAAACAATACAGAATCTCACTCAATTACCTACGTCGAAGACTTATAAACCGAAACAAAAAAATAATTACCTAAATACCTAGTAAACAGTTCACAGTTCAGTTCAAAGTTAGCTCAGTGGTGGCATTTCAGAGTTTTTCGTCTTTTATTGCAATCGACGTAACTGATGAACAAGAGATAGATTTGGAACATGTTACGAGACGAGACGATAACCATTGAGAGCAGCGTTCTTTTTATAAGAGATACCTCTCTTAAAATCCAGCGTACCTGGCATAATTTTTTTTCCTTTGTTTGTCTTTATTTAAGGGCTTTGTCGCATAAGCGAACATGCTGCCCTGGTAATACCTGGCATCATCGAGCAACCTGTAGTCCAAGAGCTGGCAAACATTTTTTGAGAAGTGTTTGCGGCATATTAAAATCATGTTGAATCGATCATTGGCAATATCCAAACACCAAAAATGCAGACCTGGCTGGAGGGTATAATGGAAGTTATCCAAGCCCTAAATGAAAGAAGGGATTTTTATGCGAAAAAGTGTTGAGGCGTTTTGTAATTTTTGGTTAAAATCCCGCCAAATGGCCTGAATAGTAGTTACATATTTTTAAAGCCAGGTCCGTTCGGATATTACAAATTATCGATTCAACATGATTTTATGTTGCCTATCATGTCTATCACCTCTTCGGCTACTACTTTAGTTATCACATTCCGCTGTCGCGAAACAGGAGCGCGGGCCCTCGGCTACTCGTAAATTGATACTCAGTTGCGAAATAACCTCGCCCAACTTATTCAAACAATCGAATTAGAAGGCGAGCACGACGCACGAGCTTTAACAGATACGACTTTAAATGTTAGAGATTTGATCCGAATTGTGGAATTGTAAGGCAAGATCGTTTTCGCTATTGTTATACAAAATAATTATAAATTATCAATATAAAATTATTAATAAATCTTAAAGCGTTACAACTTTATACATAAACGTATAGTTTAATCTTTGCTTGCATATGATATTTGTATAGTTTTCTAGCCATCCCAACTCTTAAAAGTTTAACAAATTTTAATTTATGCGATAAGGATAATGGATAAAATATTTTCAACGTTTACCTATATGGCATTAAAACACAAAGTGATACATATATTTTCAGTGATTTCTTAGCCTATCCTATCCCTTCTCTATTCTTTATCCTTTCCTATCCTTCAAATCGCTGTGATTTCAATACATAATACGTATACATACGGTGATGGCAATCTAAACAAATAGGCGAGATTATAGATAAGGCGCATCGTTGAGAATTTAAGATTGCTTGTCATTGAAAAACAGGTTTAATTGTTGTTAATAATAATATAAGAAAATGATGTATTCAAGCCAACAACGCGGAAATACTTATATTTGCGTACATAATATATTATTATGTGCGCTATAGGTAACATAAAATA